>JAFFST010054646.1:171273-184640 GCA_022414735.1 Noturus placidus | reverse complement strand
ACAACCCGCTCTACCGCCTGAGCCAGAGCCGCCCATTAGTAGCAATGTTCATCAATATGTCCAGGATTTCACGATTTCGTGATCGCAGAAATGAACAGAAAATCATGCAAATGAAGCAATATTCGGAAGAGCTTGCAAATTTTCAAAAAGACTGCAGATTTTCCGTAGATGTGGGCAAAGATGCATTATGTGACATCATCACAATGCACATTCTGAACTGCTAGCTGTTTTTGCATCATCAACCTACACATTCACAATAATTCTGCAATATGAACATTTATTCATTTACTACTATTTGTTGCTCACCCTCTATTGTTAACTGTACAATAAGCCATTTCTCACGTTTCTGTATATAAACGGTGTTACTCATCTGTATATATTCATATTCTTATTCATCTGTACATACATTGATGTGGTCATAGTGTACATATTACCATTAGTATAATTTTTTACTACTAGTATTGTTATTTTTCTATTCCTATTGTGTATATATATATATATATATATATATATATATATATATATATATATATACAGTAAGTGTTGTAGCAGTAGTCACGCTCTTAGATTTTAATCCAAAATTTCTGATGCTGACAGAAATCAGTGACTCTCTTTGGTTACCATGGCAATAAATGTGCACCAGTCATCATGTCTTATTATGCACTCTGGGAATTCTTTTATAATGTGTGAACAGGAAAATTGGGCTAGAAATCATACACTATAACCATGTCTTAAACATAAGTAACTGTACACCTAGATTTATTTTGATATTATCAAGAAAACTGTTTGATTGCATTCTAGTCACAAATAGATTTTTTTCCAATAAAATAAAGAAAAATGCCATAAACATTTCTCAGTTACTTATATCTATTTCTTACATGTTCTAATTCCAGACTGTTTAACTTGAACCAACTTCTTAAAGTTCAACCAAAAACATTAATTTGACTGGCAGTGTAAATGCTCTTCAAGTAATTCAGTCAAAATGCACAAAAAGTTATATCAATCAAACTGTATAATCAACATGAGATACCCGATGATTTATTAGATCTGCATCGATTTGATGTCAAAAGGACTAGAGATTGGAGCGTTATCAATATTTTCATCCTGTGCCACCTCACTGGCCATGCCTCTGAAGACCAATGTGACAGTAGCACTGCAGTTACCTTGTCTGGTGGAAAATGAGTTTTAGGATGGATTTGCTCCTAGACATATGTGATTAGCGCATCAAAAGCTACGAAGCCTAGGCAAATAGCATTTTTGTAACATCCTCTAAAAAACACTGGACCAAATCTACATCCGCTTCTGTCTACACACCAGGTTTCAGATAGCAAGTGCCTTTCAACAGCATCAGATTATCAGTGGCACTAATTCATCATGGCTAAGCCTATATGGGTAACACATTAGCTACTGTAAGAGAGAGAGAGAGAGAGAGAGAGAGAGAGAGAGACTGAGTCACTCAGGTAGACCATGAAGAGAAGAGGATGATGAACGATGAAGGAAAGGATGAACGTTAGAGTGGAAAGCAGAAGGCAGACAAAGGCAAGCAGACAGCTGTGGGGCAGGGGGCAGTGTTGGTGAGGAGGGTGGGTGGGTTTTGTGATAGTACTAGGCATAGCAAGCAGGCGCACAGTCACCATTACTTACACACAATGTGCCGCAACAGTGCCAGGGCGGTGGCTGGGTCTCCAGCCTGCTCCAGGCGCAGCGACTGCTCTAACAGAGCATCCGCCTCCGCCAGGCAGTGCTTAAAACTGCACCCCTTCCCTGCAATTAACACACCAAGGCCAGGCTGCTGAAAACATGCACGCACACTGCCTGTGGCACGCCGCGGTGCTCCTGATACACACATAAACCTTGCCACTTTATGCAGAAACAAAAGATGCAAAAGTATCACCAGAAGAGATGCACCCAGGTAGCTGCACAAAGACACAGAAGCATGCACTCGTACTCAGAAACACACCATGTTAGAGTTTGGACTACTGAACGAATCAAGAGATGTCTTAGTAATATACTGTATGTATAGTATTGCTTCAGTCTCTTGATGATCCTGTTGTGCACTTTTCACACATCTACAGGACAGGGGAACATCTGGACGAACATTTGGTTCACTCATAACATGAGGCAGTTCAGGTGTTCACCCTTCTTCCTGTTCCTTTCCGTTTATTTACTTCATCTCCCATTAGGGCATCCCCAAAACACTACCCCCAGCTACTATACCCAGAGAGAGGAAGTACAAAGAGCAAGGGCAGAAACACACACCTAAACACAAACAACAACATAATTATTGGCACCCTTCAGGAGAATAGCGGTTGCATTGCAGCTTCACGGTTCCAGGGTCCCTGGTTTAAACCTGAGTTTGGGTTACTGTCTGTTTCTGTGCAAGTGCTCACCGTGGGAAGTCTGCATGGGCTTCCTAGAGGTTGTATAGTTTCCTCCCACCTCACGAAAAATGCTGGTAGGTGGATTGGTGTGAAATGCACCCACAGTGCTCCTGACCAGGATAAAACACTTACTGAAGATGGATGAATGAATTACAGCTACAAATAATTGTACAGTGAGGAGCAAGCTAAATTAGCTAGCTAGTTAAACAGGCCAAAGTTAACTAAATGTCTTGTATGAATATTGAGTTTAAAAGTCGATTGTCGTGTAACGTTATAGCACCTGGCACACATGCATGTGGGCAGAAGTTTAAATATTACTGACTCACTGCTGTGACCTGTTTCCAAACATAATATACACAATTATACAAGAACACAAAATAAGTGTTTTGCAATTGTCATATAACCCCATTAAAAACTCAGGGTCTGTCAACACATTTAAAATGTTGTATGTGGAGGAGTACAGGAAGACTGGTGGTGTTATTCTCTGAAACCAGTGTGTTGCAAGAAAATGCACTAAATAAAAGACAACTGAATTTTGCTAAAAGTATTATGTTAAAATAAAACTATACAATGTCCCTATATACAGTATGTAAGCCGAAAATGTACTACACAGGTGTCCATACATATATAAAATGCTTGATCCATTTTATATATTTGCTCAGTTTCATGAAAGGTGCCAATAATTCTGACGTTGACTATATAAGTATGTCCTCCTATTCATTTGTCTTGGAACGGTATCTCGTCTGTGTCCTGATAACAATAGTGTTTCATGTTTCACTGTTTAACTGGCAGGAACAGTTGTCTGTCGCCTGTCCTGTGTGGTATTTACCCTGGTGTTGGAGTTCATCCAGGTCCATAAACTTGCTGGGTTTGGGATTGAAGCCCATGGCTGCCTCTCTCTCCTTTTCCTTCTTTCTCTGGAGCTCCTGCTGCCTTGCTCTGCGTGCCACCTCCTCCTGCAGCTCATCAAGTTCACTGCGGCCCTCCCCTGCACACACGCATGTGCACGCGCACACACGCACACACACACACACACACACACACACACACACACACACACACACACACACACACATTATTCCGATTTCTAAGCAGTTAGGAGTAGCTTCAATAGACAGTGAATACTGGCATTCGCTGCAGCTCACCCAGATTTACAGGGCTGTTGCTCCAGCTGGGTGATCGCATATCTTGCAAGATGGCACTGCTGCTCTTGGATTTTGGCACTGTTCGCCAGGATGGCCCTGACGTCATCTGTCTTTTACTGCTGGCCTCCCTGAGGTGAGAACAAAAGGATAGCTAAGACTGAAAGAAATGATGACCACAGTCTGACACTTTAATGCATGTGCATACATAGTATTATTGTTCTGCATTCATGCATTCATGTATAGGACCCATGGCAAAAACAATACAAAGCCAGCCACTGGACATTCAAGGAGTTGTTCATATCACCATAGCAACCATAACAAAACAGTGTAAATGAAGAATTATTGCAGATGTCTTGTTGCTTTTACTACCAAATAAATTATGTAAATTTCCAGCAACAATTTTCAAACATAGAAGACATGGCCAGTCCTTTATTTCAGAATGGTGCAATCAGAAAGTGTCAGAATGTTAGTTTAATTATAGCTGTGCACAATATGAACAGTGCACGTCTTCAGTGCACTTATTTCTAACACTTTGCCCTTGCAGTTAGAAAAAGGAATTAGCAGGTACAGAGTTGTGAACTGTTCCTACATCCGTGATCCATGATTAATTACCTGCCAAACTTTCTAATTATTAAGGATTCTCAGAAGTGTGGCGAAACAGAAGCTTGCTTGAAGTCAATGTACTGAAGTGTTGAAAAGCTCTAAAGTAACAGGAATGTAATACCTGGGTGCACTGGTGCTGAGGTTCTCATTGAGAGGCATGTCCATGCTGATGGGGCTGCTGCTGTTCCTCTCACTGCTCTCATAGCCGCTTTCCATCCTCTGGATTAACCTTGGTGGATGAGCCATGCCGCGTGGAGCGGCAGGGACTGGAAGGTGCCCCATTCCTATGTTAGACCCGCCTCCTACTATATCCGTGGGCTCCATCTCTGTGGAGTCCATGATGTGTGCTCCAATCCCAGGGAAAGTTTCGTTAGGAGTGTGAGGGATGGCATCCTCTGGGAGTGGACTTGAGCCTAGCCGTTGTCTTTCATGGCTGAAGATGTTGTCGATGTTCAGCATTTCTCTCCTCGGCCTCCAGCATGGTCTGTAGCGCCCCCCACTAGAGCTGGACTTGGACTCGCTGCTGGTGCTCTCGTCCTCCCAGTCCCTGGCATGTGGCCCGGTTTCGGATCCGCCAGCACACGAGCCCACTTTCTTATAATCGGGCAGTCGTCCTACGGAGGAAGGCCGTGGTGAGGACTGAGGAGCTACCTTTTCTTTTAGGACATCACCTAGACAAAGAACGTATTCCATTCAAAATGATCCATTTTGGCACAATTTCACGTTTTGTAAATATGTTATTATGTTCAGATTATTTTGATGTGAAAGAAACAATGTGATCATGTCACATTGTCAATAAAATGGCTTTGATGTGAAACATGGAAGCCCTGTGACACTTCTACCACTTACAGCTCCTGTCAGGAGGATTCAGAAGCAGGTGAATGGGTTGTGTTTATATTTCTATGAACTGTGTAAAGATATATTGGGTATTTTACAGCTGTAATGCCATAAGATCAAAATAGATGGCCCGAGTAAATGGGGCTGCCGTTGTTAAGTAAATAGAATATGAGGGTTAAGAGTATGAGGTAATGTGGTCATTTTGTGTATGTGTGTGTGTGTGTGTGTCTGTGTGTGTGTGTGCATGCAGAGTAGAGGGATCATATTGTTACCAGCAGAGTCCATGCTGTTCTGTGAGCCGCTGCTGTCCTGATTGCACACCACAGTTCCCTGAGAATCTGAGGAAAAATGGGAGGCCATGGACTCGTGGTGCGAGCGTGAGTGCTTATAACTGTAACTGTCTGTGGAAGAGTCTGTGCGTGTGTCGCTGGAGATGGACGGCTCCCTCCCTGAAGATACAACAACCACAAGGACACTGATTTCAATGTAGGGCTGAGGGATAGGGTAAATAATATCCTATCACTATATCAATATATTTTTCACTATATGCCATAACCTATTAAAGTATTTAACCTTGCTAACAAAGTGACACCAAAGCAGTTATTTTTATTTGATATCTACAAATGAATGATTTAAAAAAAATAAAAAAAATGCCACATGATTGGCTGATAATGGCATGAATGAGCAGTGGTACAGTTGTTCCGATTAATGTAAATGTATGAGCATATACTATTGGATTAATAATTTAATATTCAGAATGGCCCAGTGTTTAAAAAAATTTAGAGTTTATTTCTGCTAGCTGAATAAACCTGAGGTACATCATCCACGAGCCACAGTCACAATGACATGAACATAAAAAATGTTGCATTGTTTAAAAAAGTTTCTGTTCAATCAACATCTTTTCCTCTATTCTCTCCTTTACACATTTCGTCTTCCTTTCTCTTTCTCCACCATCAGTCTTTCTTTCTCCTACCGGAGTCTTCGCTGTCATAGCCGGCCTTGCTGCAGTGGTGCAGCTCCAGCTGAGCAGCGGGCATGTCTTGCGATGCCACAGGCGTCCCACGGGGGTCAGCATAGAGCAGAAGCAGGGGCTGGTAATGGCCCTTTATACAACGCGAAACCACGTCTTTCCACTTGGGCCCAATCTATAATGGTCACACACACACACACACACACACACACACACACACACACACACACACCATACATTAGTGAACTTTTCCTGCATGAATGAAAGAACCAAATGT
This sequence comes from Noturus placidus, assembly GCA_022414735.1. Classification (NCBI taxonomy): domain Eukaryota; kingdom Metazoa; phylum Chordata; class Actinopteri; order Siluriformes; family Ictaluridae; genus Noturus; species Noturus placidus. The sequence continues at coordinate 178,427 of JAFFST010054646.1, read as the reverse complement.
TTGTTTAACTACAGTTGTTACCTCTTTGACGTGGGCGTCATCAAAGTACATCCACTTGCGTATCTTGGTTTGGAAGAAAAATGTAGAGTAATGCTTGCCGTAGTAACACACCATGCCCACCAGGTAGAGCTCTGATTGCTTGGCCCGGTCATCCGTCACTCGGTAGAACAGCTATGGAACACAGAATAAGTGTGAGAAGCCTGGCTGCAAGAGCCAATCGAGCAGTCGACTTAAGTGGTTTAGCGTTAAGACGCATGGGGCCACCCACATGAACTGCCGAGAAAGACTAAATCATTATGAGGGATACTGACTCATCAGCACTGTGGGAGGGCGTCCTTACTTATACACTTCACAGTGATGGTTTAATGAATACATTTCACACAACAATACAGCCATAAAAGTTGCATGATTGAAGTTGGGGTCTACAGAGCTAAGGATTCCATTGGGTTTAGGTTCATTGTTCTATGACACGATTATAACTCAATATTTTCTGCATTTCAATGTGGATTTCTTTAGCCTACATAACGATTTATATCAAGTATGATTACTTGCTGCTTTAAAAAAGATCTTTGTCATCCATCATGGAAAAAAAACAGCCCTAGTCTTACTGTATTTCCTTCAGAGAGAATTAACTTCAGAAATTCAATATTTCATAACGATCACATATTCAGAGAGAAAAGTCGACATTTGAATGTTTATGGCACAATATTCTACTGATAGTCAGTAAAACGTGTTTCCTAAACCTTTTGCCTAATGCTGTTTCATGTAGGACTCAGAATAGTTTCGTATCCTGTTGGCATACTTTACTTTTTGCACGAGTTTTGAATATTCTAAAAAATATTACATCAAATAAAATACATTAAATGTTCCAGTAGTTAAACCTTCTGTGGCTAAATGGATAAAGGCTAATGTAAAACCTTACATTTCCATGTGTAATATGATAAAGATAAATATGATCTTGCTGTGTGAATTACTCTGTGACGTGGACACATAGTCCATGCCTTCTTCTAATATACTACGTAATATTCTAGGCTAATTAATATTCAATCACTAGAAATATGACATATTTCAAGGGAATGGGATTTTAATAAACTTTGACAAGCCTAGCCTATAATCACTTTCAGAAAGCATTTAATCAGAAATATTTAGTACTCTGTCAAAAGAAAAAAAAAATCATCATAATCCTCATTAATTCATCAATGCAGAAGACATCAGGAAATCAGTTATTTTTTCCCTCCCTAACTGAAGTCTAATGTTTGTGGCAAGTAAACTTGAGAAAGCAAGATTCCTGTATAATACACATGATAATCATCTCTTCAGTGTCTATTGCAGTAAAAGCATAATTGGGACTTGTCTATATGTGTGTGTAAAGGTGTAGTGTGTGTGTGTGTGTGTCTTACATCCCCCAGACGCAAGCATGTGCCCAGGCTGTGGATGACATCCTCGGCCAGGTCTGAGTGGTCCGAGTCCCACACCAGGCCGATGCTGATGATCTCAGGAGAATTCATCAGGACACGGCGAATGCGTAACATTTCTCCACAGTTACTCTGAGAAAGAGAGACAGAAGAGCTACTGTTTGACTTTGAGTCCAAGACAAAAACCAGACGTCGGCTTTGTCAATCTGTGTGCTTCAATGAGTGAGAAAAGGAGAAAATAGATAGTCTTTGGAAAATAGCTGTAAGTTCCAGAGAGGCCTTATGTTCAGAACCCAATGTTCTAGCAGTTGTCTTTGAGTCACTGCCCACCACTGAGCCGCTTGGCAGTGAAAATGCGGAAACAGGAGGAGAAAACCCTGGCGATCGGTTGCATGGCCAGCCTGACCCACGGCCACCACAGCTCTGCTTTTGTGCAGTCAAGGGGGAGAAAAGCCAGCAGGCTGGCACAAGACCAGGGAAGGGATAGGGATTAAAACAGAGTGCATTTCTCAGAACTGGCAACATCCCCTGTTTCATGCTCTCTCTCTCTCTCTCTCTCTCTCTCTCTCTCTGTCACTCACATACACACATACACTCCTTCTACACACACACACACACACACACTCACACACACGCACCAGTGATTGACTAATAAGCTGCAGCAGTAGGACAAACACAAACACCCAGTGTCCCATCAGCCAGCAGTCTTGCTGTGTTCTTTAGCCTGTCAAGTTGGATGCCAGAGATCCACAAAAACAGAGTCTTCAGCTTCAATTACTCACCAAATCTCAGTTCAGCCAACTCAGGGGATCAATCCAGAACATTAGTACACGCAGTAATTATAAGTGAAATTGAGTTGAATTCTGATCTCCTGATCCATATTAATCCAGCTGAGATTAGCATCAAGGAACATAATGAAATAGTCCTAATCAGAGAAACGTGCTCTAATTTTATTTCCATCTCGTGTCTGAAACACGCTGTCATGCATGTGTTCTAGAGAGCAAAAAAAAATGACTTAGCAATATGACCTAAGTGATTTAAACATTTGCGAGTATTGTGGGTGTCATCAGGTGTAAGTGCTTTTTTTAAAGTGCTTTCATACACCAGTGCACGGTTTATGTGTAATCCTACGTGCAGCAGCCGCCGCAAGGTTTAGTGAGCAAAAATGAGGGGATTTATGATAACCTGAACGGACAATATTCCATTACCAATATTCCGACTTTGCAATGTAACTAAAAATAACTTTTTTGGGACATTTATTGGTTAAAAAAGCAGCTCTCCTTTAATTGTTTTTCAGCCACGAAGGCTATATATATATATATATATAGTGTGTGTGTGTGACCTCACCGGGCAGTTACGCAGGTCTCCCATGGTACTAGCGTTGCGCAGAAGCTCCCCAAACATGTCCGGGGTCGGCTTCTCCCTGCACTCAAGCATTCGCACAGCCTGGTTACTGCAGCAGAGGAGCAAAGACACAAACATGTCCTCAAGCACCAGCTATACACTTATGCAAAAACACTGCATTTGTGCAACAACAGGCAAGACATTCAATATATTTCTGTGTACTGAGAAAGCCTGCTCATTTAAACTCACTTATAATGGAAACTGTAATTTTATAATTTATGTGAAGCATCTATTTTTGTAAAAGGGCTCCATGAATTCATAATTGAAAGGTATTTGTAAGTTAAACTCTAAATCTGCGTAATTCATGAATATACAGCATATTTAGAGGGGAAAAATTGTGGTTAGCGATGACCAATATAGATAGGCATGTGGAACACAGATGCCACAAAAAATGTTTTTGGTATAACAACCAGAATAACCTTCCATTGTAGTCCAGTGTTGGAAAGTTTGGCAAACAGGTGTCTAAAACTTTCTCTGGTTTATCATCTAAGCAGATGTTTCTCTGTTAAAACATCTGCTTTATCCTAACACCTTCACTGTTAGGGTGTAAAAATTGTAGTTTGGAACTTTGTGTTTTACAGTGGTGCTTGAAAGTTTGGGAATTTTCTATATATCTGCATAAAATTACCTAAAACATCTTCTGATTTTCAAACCAGTCTTAAAAGCAGACAAAGAGAATTAATTCTTAAACATATGATTATTGAGTTGGTGGAGTCTAAAGTATTAAAAGATGGTTTTGTAACCTTTTCCAGCCAACCTTTTCAACATCTCTTTTTCAGAGATCCTCAGAAATTGCCTTTGTTCATGCCATGATACACTTCCAGAAACATGTGTTGTGAAGATCAGACTTTGATAGATCCCTGATCTTTAAATAAAATACATTTCACCTTCAAATTAACTGCTAATTCTAGAGGTTCACATACTTCCGCCACTCACAGATAAGTAAAATTGGATCATTTACCTCAATAAACAAATGATCAAGTATAATATATCAAGTATAATAGTTTGTTTAATCAGGTTCTCTTTATCTACCTTTAGGACATCTGATGATGTTTTCGGTCATATTCATGCAGATTTATAGAAAATTCTAAAGGGTTCACAAACTTTCAAGCACCTCTGTATAGTTATGCATTTTATACATTTAATAACTTCCCCAAGTTTGGAGTAAACAGGCTTTCCACTCCTTTCTTAGTATAAGGAAATATGTTGAATTTCTTCTCTCTGGTATCACTGTTAGAGATAGAGTGGCAGCGGGGGCGCGGCCAAGCGTCAGCTGTGGATGGAGAAGGTTGGTCGACCCAGCAGGTCAGAAGACACGGATGATTCTCATCACGCTTTACCTGCCGGTTCGACCCGCCGCCTCTCCGTCCACAGCTGATGCTCAATCATGCCCCCGCTGCCACATATACATATAGATGTTAAGTTGGGAAAAAAATCCTCACATTTATACACACACCTTAGTGAGCTACTGCAAACATGACCATTAAAAATGGAACACAATTATTAATGTAAAACCAGATGTTGAACATTCCAGTTTTTGGCAGCAGTCCAAATCTACTCTGGCTGTTATTGACTACTGCACATCCATGTGCTCAAATGTAAAGAGAGCCCACATTATTATTGAATATATTTTCCTTATAAAACTGATAGCTCGCAAATACCAGTCACAGTCTCTTTAAATATATCTAATAAATGTGTCAAACATAAGTTGTCTGTAAAAAGTCCTCATGAAGTGGTTACTGTTCTCAGCAAATCAGCATTCACTGGGAGGCATGTGAGGCAAATGAAGCCGTGCTTCATCTAGTATCCATCACCACATTAACTGCAGTAGGAAGAAGTTTAGCAGTTAAATTTCCCAAAGCTTACTTCACTGTTTCAGATGCACATCTCCAGCACTGCGCTGGCTGTCAGCATGTCCTGATGATGGGGGAAATGTGCCGAGACAGACCCCCAAGGGCTCGACAACAACTATGCACACAAGTACAGAACCAAACAGCCACACACACTGGATGGATCCAATCAATCAGATTGTAGCTCTCTCTGCACGACTTTACCGATTGTCCTATTGTGCTTGTTCTTATGGAAGAATGTCAATTAACCCTGAAGATGAAAGGGGCAAGATTGTGTTCAGATGTTGGCTGATCAGGCATAAACATATATATTATATTGCCTGCACTGAAATATTCACTAAAATGCTCATTTGTATGCAGTGTACGCATTATGGAGAATACATCTGAGGATTATGCAATTCACAGAGTGATCATGGTGACATTCAGGAATTATTTATTAATCATGACAGAAAAAGAAAAGAAAATTGCTCATCTGTCCAGTTGTCTAAAACTCCACATGGTAATCTTCTTTAAATAGCTTTATCATTTGGAATGTTCCTGAAACAATTTAAGGATCAAGAAACAGCACTTTCTATCTTCCAGTATGTGACGTGTTGGAAATTGGAACTGATTTAAGTTCAATTTAGTGAAGGTGACAAATAATGTCCACCATTTCCTCTGCTGCTTCCGACCTCACTCAGCATTTCGGAACATTCCGGACAGCACGATTTAACAGTCCCATCAGTCGTAATGCTGAAATATCTGACCTTTCGTTCCTGCGTTTCTTATATTAGTTATTTAACAGACAGTTTTGACTGCGCGTAACGATTTTTGCTAACCTTACAGGTTCCTATAAATTTGACGGAAAATTGTGTCTATTGTGCAAACCCACATTTTGCTTTTAATCAAGAAACGAAAATTATTAACGTGTGTGCCTTTCAGATGCATGTATTGTATAAATCATTGCAAGAAGGCCTATTCAAACATCCAGTTTAGGCCACGCCCACTTCATGTGTAAATGCAAATAGAAAAAATATAGATATTGCTTTGATTTCCCTTATACAGCTGCAATCAAAATGATTCAACCCCAATTCAAACCTCAGTTTTATTGTCAGAATGTACAGACTTTCAGCTGTTTGCAATAAACAAATCAAACAAAAGCAATTAAAATAGTGGTTTCCCCAAATTCAACTTATAAGGATTTCTATAGTCTCAAAATTATTCAACCCACTGAAATCATTACAGCACAACTATTCAAAACAGGTGTTGTCTCAAGCACACCTGATGCAACTAAAGAAGCCCTTGATTAGTTGCATCAGGTGTGCTTGAGCTGGAATACATGAACTGGGTAAGGTCAAAAAACATATGAAATACCTGGACGGGGCAGAAAAAGGAAGCTATCAATGGCTGCAAAAAGATTTCTGAGAAGGCAGATTGTGAAAAACCCTCAAGTGACTGCAAAAGACCTGCAGCGAGACTTGGTGGCAACAGGCACTGAGCTTTCAGAGTGCAGTAAGACATGTACTAAACACAGAAGGTTTCCGTGCCAGAACTCCAAGACATACACCACTACTGACCCAAAAGCACAAGAAAAGTCGGCTCAAAATCATATCAATAAGCCCCAGAAGTTTTTGGATTCTGTTCTGTGGAGCGATGAAACAAAACTGGAACTTTTCGTCATGATGGATCAGCGGTATGTTTGGAGGAAGAAGATTGAAGAAAGAACACTCTGTCCACACTAAAGCATGGTGGTGGCTCGGTGATGCTCTGGGGCTGCTTTGTATACTCTGGTACTGGAAAACTGCAGCATGTGGAAGGCAAGATGGATTCTGAAGATGAGGAAGCTGAAGCTTGGGCATCATTGGACCTTCCAACAGGACAACGATCCCAAGCATACCTCAAATTCCACCAAGGCTTAATTGCAAAAGAATTTCTGGAAGGTTCTACAAGGCCATCACAGTCACCTGACTTGAACCTCATAGAAAATTTCTGGTGGGATTTGATGAAGATGGTTGCAGCACGCAACCCAAGAATATTAATGAACTGGAGGCATTGCTCATGAGGAATGGTCTAAGATTCCTCAGGAACACTGCCAGAAACTATGCATCTTGTTGAATAATTTTGAAACTGGAGAAATCATTGCAAAAAGTTGTATTTTCAGTTGAATTTGGGGAAACCACTTGAAGCATTCATTGTGTTTAACTATTTCAGTTGCTTTTGTTTGATTTGTTCATCACAGCTGAAAATCTGTACATTTTGATAATGAACAATAATTTTGATTGCAACTGTAAATAATATCCTTTATGTACAGTGCCTTGCGAAAGTATTCGGCCCCCTTGAACTGTTCGACCTTTTGCCACGTTTCAGGCCTCAAACATAAAGATATAAAATTGTAATTTTTGTGAAGAATCAACAACAGGTGGGACACAATCATGAAGTGGAACGAAATTTATTGGATATTTCAAACTTTTTCAACAAATAAAAAACTGAAAAATTGGGCGTGCAA
>JAFFST010054646.1:159174-170261 GCA_022414735.1 Noturus placidus | reverse complement strand
GAAATATCCAATAAATTTGGTTCCACTTCATGATTGTGTCCCACCTGTTGTTGATTCTTCACAAAAAAATTACAGTTTTATATCTTTATGTTTGAGGCCTGAAACGTGGCAAAAGTTCGAACAGTTCAAGGGGGCCGAATACTTTTGCAAGGCACTGTATATCTCATACAGTCTATTTCGAAAGTATTGTAACGGCAATTACACAAATTCTTTTATTTTTGCTATACACTGAAGACATCTGCATTTTAGATGTCATATGAGACGACTGATCATACTTTCAGCTATAATTTCCTGATATATTTGTCTTAATTGTTTAACATTTGGATCTTTTGTTCCAAAATTCACAAAAAATACTCAGCTCTCATGGATATCAAACAATTGCAAACACAGAACAGATTTTTCCAAATATATTTAAATATATGTGTGCCACAATTAAACATGGTGGGGGCTGTTTATCTGCCAGAAGCCCTGGTCATTTTGTTAGGATATATGGCATCATGGACTCTATCAAATATTAAAAGATATTAAATGAAAACCTGACTGCCTCTGCCAGAAAGCTTAAAATGGACCGTGGTTGGATCTTCCAGCAGGACAATGATCCAAAATATAAACATCAAAATCAATAATTGTTGCACACCTATATTTAACAAAGATTTTTTTTTATAAACTTTATTTTTTATCAGTTGTGTTTGCAATTGTTTGATATCCACGACAAAAGAGTATTTCTGTGATGTATTTTTTTTTTATAAAAACAAAAAAGCAAAAGGTTCAATAATAAAGACAATTTTTCACAGCCTTCTTTGCTCATATTTACCAAGGGTGCCAATATTAGTGGCGGGCAGTGTACATCTAGATATGTCACCTTTTGTTTGAACCCACCCATTTTTAAAGTGATCAAAAACAACCATAGTTGAAAACCCAAAAACAACAGTCAGTGATCACCAACAACCTTCACAGAGAAGAGATGAAAGTATCACAATCCACCATTCAAAGAAGACTTAAAAGAGGAGAAATATAGAGGCGAAAGCACAGGATGCAAAATCCGCTGTGCCAGTACTTTTGCTCACCCAAAAATTAGGTGGTCTGCCTCAAAAGGTGCCGTGTTCTAAGTTGTTTAACACGTCTAGACGCAAATATCAGGAAATGAAAGCCAAAAGATCTACTGTCTCAAATTCATCTTTTGATCTCAAAACCAAATGTATTCAGTGTATAGCAAAAACAAATCAAACAAGAAATGGCAATGTTGTTCCAATACTTTTGGAGGGGACTGTATATCTGGAGATAGACTGATCGGATATCCATCTGAGAGAGAGAATTATGGAAGTCCCTTAAGAGGACGGGTGAAATTATTTAACTTTTTTTTTTTTTCTGGGGAAACTACTTACTTTTGCTCTAATAAATACATTTCTCATACAAACTATGTTTTTGAGTATTAGGACAATTTTTGGATAATTTTCTACCCAACGTTTTTTGGCTAATTTTATATTTCTTCAAACAAGCTCAAGCAAGAAAGTGAGAAACAGTTGTTGCATTTCGGGATGCTAATAATGTGGAAACAATTTGATAGATACAGTATTACTTACGTTCTTATGAAAATTATTTCCATTAAAATAAGCTAATCGTTACAATAATTTTTGCACTGTGTGTGTGTGTGTGTGTGTGTGAGAGAGAGAGAGAAAGAGAGAGAGAGAGAGAGAGAGAGAGAGAGAGAGAGAGAGATCTGAGCCTGGTGTGTGATAACCACAGGCAGGATGATGGGGATCGCGCATCTAGCACACAGGAACACTCTGTACTTTTACTACTACACTGTGCTGTGATGCAGACAGCCACACACTCTACTGCATTGTGTGTGTGTGTGTGTGTGTGTGTGTGTGGTGGGACAGAGACAGGGGAGAGAGTGTAGTCAGAGAGAGGTAAGGGGTATGAGTGTGAACTGGGATGTTTATGAGTGTGCAGCAAGTCATACTAAAAGCTGAGCAGACATCTGCTACCTCTCATGCCTGCCAAGCTTGGTGGACTAAATAAAATTGATTTCGCTGCTGCCCTCATATCTACTACAGCAGTCAAAGACAAATGCCACTTCTAAGAAAAAAGGCTTTCGTAGCCTTTCTGCATAGATCATTTGCTGCTATTCATCTGATTGAAATTTTTGACCTCTGTCACACCCGGAGAATCCACCTGGGCGGATTTCAGTACTGATCTGCATTCTGACTGCACCCTGTCATTTTTAACACGTGGCACTGAGAGGTTACACGCTAGGAGGAGAGAGGACACATCCAGAATACACAAGGGACAATCCTCAGTCACGACGACAAGCTGGAGTCTCTTCCTGATATGATATACGATTGGATAAAGACAGCCAGGCACTTCAAGAGGATTACTGTGCAATGTAAACACTCTGTCAGGACTCAAGCGGAAATGGTGCTCTTCTCTTCAAATAATGGACGGACTCAAATCCTCTTTTAGCAGGAATATGCATAAACCAAAAGTAAAGGAATAGTAATTTAATTCTACTTACTCCTACGAATTAAAACTAGATTCCATTCTGACAGCTGTCAAACATTTTCCAAAATTTTGTGTCCAGGTGGTGCAGCAACATCTGAGGGGTTTTCCCAGACCGCCAAACAAATAATATTCTCCCTAAAACTTTAGCAACTATGACTGGCAAAAAAAAATTAAAATGCAAAAGCGACACATCTTCCAGACCCTGTCAAATACAAGGGATCTATTTCATTCCCTAACCACCAGGGGCTGTGACAATCACCTGAATACCTTCCACCTCACGCATGCAGTTTTTGCAATAAAAACCACTCTCATACAGCCATCATTCCTTTTTTTTCCCTTTCCGCTTACACATATTGGATCGTATGGAGCTATCGACTTAGCACTTTGTGACTACAACTTGATGCCAGTAACCCACGGTGCAAACGGGAAGTATACTGGAGAAAGTCAACATTGTTTTTTGAGGCATAATGAATTATATCAATAATGTTTCATACTGAAAATGTCACCTAATTGCCAAAAAAAAAAAAAAAAAAAACTCTTAATGGGGATTAATGATGGCAATCAAAGCAAAGCAGACTGCAAACTGTGCTCCGAGACAATATCAAGAACTACAGCAATCTTCCTGCAATACAAGTAAGCTGATAAAGCATCTTAAACATAAAACACAGCATGAAGAGTTAATCAGAATCTGTACACTAATTAGCCTGTGCACAATAATGTGTACAAAAAATGTATACACCACAAAAGCTACATATCAGATGAGCAGTTGCACATCTAATAGGGCTCCAAGTAACTGCCTTTATACAATGAAGCCCATGGGTCTGGGAGGTAGTGGTGGAGAGACACTTCACAGGAAGTCTAATGCTATGACATTTTAGAATTTCACAGCCCACGTTTGAGATGCTGTGCACATTAATTGGACCTGGTGTGACTGTACCCATCGCAGGTTGCCACAACCACCGGTTCCAGCCCAGAAGCAGATTGCCATCACCCTGTTCAAGCTGGCAACCTGCACCCAGTACAGAGTAGAGGGGGAAAATTTTAAGGTTAGCAAAACGACCGTCCATCGCTGATCATATGCTGTGTCCACAGCTATTAAAGAAAAAGTTATGCGGTGTAAGGAAATTGCATACTAATTTCTTAATGTGTCTTGTACCATACGTTTATGGTGCACTGGATGGCATGCACATCCCTATTCTTCCCCCGACAGATGGATAAATTCTGTCATGTGACACATTTTTTGACACATGTTTCCAAACTATTTATTTGCAACATTGAAAGTATCTACATGGAATTTCTGCGCTAAAGTTACACGAAAAAGATTACCGTATTTTCCGCACTATAAGGCGCACCTAAAAGCCTTAAATTTTCTCAAAAATCGTCCGTGCGCCTAATAATCCGGTGCGCCTTATGTGTGGACTGAGTTCCAAAGTCTGTAAAAATGTTGTGCAACTTTGGCTGGCGTAACAACCATATGCGCCTTATAATGCGGTGCGCCTTATATATTGGTCAAGTACAGAAATAGACCCCGTAATTGAGACTGCGCCTTATAATCAGGTGCCTTATAGTGCGGAAAATACGGTACGCGATAATTTGCGTTTCCATATTGGTAAAAACCTTTTTTCCACAAAAAAAAAAATAAAAAAATAAAAATAAAATCATTGGATAGAAACATAGCTAATGTAAGGAAAACAATCAAAGCTAAAAATAATAATATTAATAATAATAATAGTTCCTTGTTGCTCCTGATTGATTAATACTGAGTAGGTTACCCATTTCAGTATTGGCAATGACCAAAAGTATGTACTTGTCTGAAAAAAATGGAAGTGATTTATAATTGTATGTAATGATATATAAATTAAGACTTTCTAATGTCCAACAGAGCAGCAGGATAACATTACTGAGTTGAGAGTACAAGTAGTGTGAATGAATGAGTGTGTGTGTGTGTGTGTGTGTATGTGTGTGTGTGTGTGTGTATGTGTATGTGTGTGTTCAAGTGAGTGATTATGTAGTTAAGTGTGCAGGACTGAGAAGGAATCCCTTCTAGCCAAGATTTCCTTTACATCGCTCTACGGAATGGCTCTCAAGGGTCTGATATGTGCAATGACAGATAATAACCTGTGATATAGAGCCCCATTTCAGCTTTGCAGGCATGCTGGGAGTAGAGCTGGGGTTTAGGCTTCACTCCCTCCATCCTCCCTCTTTCCCTTCACACACTTCTGCCATCAATTCTACAGCAAAGCCGTCAGTCCCACTCAGCTGAATTGAAGCAGTAACAGTGAAGTGTGGCTCACGCTGATATACCTGGTGTGTGTGTGTGTGTGTGTGTGTGTGTGTGTGTGCCATAGTTCTCCACTTACCAGAGAGATGTGGTGGAGATGTAGTGCACCATCTGAATGAAGGGGAGAGGGTCCGAAGTAGCTCCGCAACTGTTACACACACACTGATGGATGGAAGACAAATCATTAACGAAACATGCATACCCTCACACATAAACATATAAAACATGACAAACTCTGATTTATAGCAGAGAAATGACTGCCGTTATGATTCTATTAGGATGGGATATATACCGCCGGCTCCAGAATTATTGGCACTCTTCAAGAGAACAGGTAAAATTTATTATAGAAAATAAATTGCACACAAAACAACGTGGTGAAATTGCTAGAAGGGCTTCACAAAAGCCTCCAGACTCACAAATCCTAGCCAAAGTATTATCATAGTAAAACTAGGAGGTTAAGTATTGGTTGTAGGCGGATCTTTAAACAACAGCATGAACTAAATCATACAATGCTTTTATATGACTACTGATGGCTTAGTTACAGCGGAATTACTGTCATTTAAGAGTTTCACAGTGATGGGGCTTATGCAATCACATAATGTACTGAATTTTACCTCACACTTCAACATTATGAGGTATTTTCTGTAGATTCATGACCTATGACCCTAATTAAATCCATTTCAGTTCCAGGTACTGTAGTATCACTACAAAATTTATAAATGTAAAAGTTCAAGGGGGTGAATACTTGTGAAACGCAGCATACATTCAAATGATCATAGAAATACCATTAGACCTAGCAAAATATTCATTATTCATTCGTTCACAGATTTTTAAGCTCAAAATATCACTAAGTTTCCCTCATTTTCATGAAAGGTGTCAGTAGTTCTAGAGTTGACGGTACAAACATCATATGGGGTTGTTAGTGAAAGACAATACATGTTAATAGACAGGGGCGGGTTGTCCACTAATCCACTAATCGTAGGGTTGGTGGTTGGAATCCCGGCCCGGGTGATCCCATGCCGAAGTGTCCTTGGGCAAGACACTGAACCCTAAGTTGCCCCCGATGGCAAGCTAGCACCTTGCATGGCAGCTCTGCTACCACTGGTGTGTGTGTGTGTGCTCTCATTTGTAAGTCGCTTTGGATAAAAGCGTCTGCTAAATGAATAAATGTAATACAACTGACCTGCTCAAATAGTGTCATAGCAAACTTCTGGTGTGGGATGCAGTGTTTGGCTGTGCAGATGTCCTCCTTAGTCTCATCGGAAATGTGGAAGTGGATACGCATGAGCAGGTTCTCCTATCCAGAGGAAAAAAAAATGAATACATTTTTCACCTCTCTCGGTGTGAAGCTGTGCGTGTGTGTGTGTGTGTGTGTGCTTTCTGTTCGCCTGAACTGTCTGGGATGTCTAGGATATTTTGCACAAGGGCTTTGCTGCTGTGTGCTGTATGAAAAGCAAGTTGTGTGTCTGTGCGTGTCGAGAAAGCCGGGCTGGTCTGTTTCGTTTATTCATTTTTCACTGTCAGCACTCACTTCACGTTAATCTGATCAAGAGAAAAGAACACATCTATATTTCATAAGAGCCGTTTTGATTCCCTGGCTGAAGAAATTTAAAATCAATCGATCACGCTGCTAGTTCCTGACGCAGGGATACACAATGGGGAAGACAGAGATAAAGTGCAAGTGGGAGAAATGGAAGAAAAAGGAAAGAAGGACGAGACACAGAGAGAGAAATCTTCAGCGTGAGACGTGGAAGACTATTCATCACCATCTTCTCCCGTTCTTCAACAGATAGTTCACGGCTACATCTACACAGCGTTTTAAAACTGGGTGAACTATAACACTGTCAGTAGGTAAAGTATGTGTGTCATTTCCTGCTCAGACAGTAATGGAGTTCTGTTATCCACAGCGGTGCAGATGTGTGGAGCATGTAACTAGAGAGGAAATGAAAATTGCTTCTAATGTGCAGCCTCCATCTCTTCACACTGGGAGGCAGTGACACATACGCATGGTATAGGGCATGATGAGTACACGCCTGGCCCAGTGCCTGTCTCTGCCTCACAAATGAGCTACTCAAATAAAGTCCAAATTCACAGTCGCGACCAGATTTAACAGCTCTTCGGTTAAAAATACTGAGCTGAAGCCTGAAACAGCACCACGCTGCAGAACTCCCAGAGAGCCGCTAATTGAACCAAATAACACTCTAATGACGTCGTCTTTTGTGACCCAGGGAACAAATGTTCTCAAATGTAGCATGTACAAAGTCCTGACACATAAAACATCAGCTGCATATAAATGGCTATTTAAGATGGAGCCGATCAGCGGTTCCTGCAGCAAGTGAACGTCAATTGCTAAGCCTGTGAATGATCTCAGCTACACTCCTCAATCTCTTATTTGCTTAAAGGCAATTATCAGTATTGATGTCTTAGCAGTGTGTCCTTTAAGGCCATAACTGTTAGATAAACAGAAGCCTCACGCCTTAATCAGGTACAGGCTGAATAATCAGGTTTGGGATAAGTGAAGTGGGTACGGGTGTGAAGACGAGTCTGACACAGCTTGTTACAGCAGTGGACTAATCAATGTAATTATGGACTAACTGCTAAACTATGAGTGTATGAATGAAAAATAGATGAAGGAGCTCAAAAAGAAAATACATTGTTTGTCATTGCCAATGTCATTATATAATGCAAAGGCAGCCCTACCACTGCGACGTGTTAAACATTATTAACTACCTCTGACTCCCTACACTAGGTGTCAATCCACCTACTTTCGTTGCCCACGTTCCTCAACCAACGTGTATATACAAATATCCACACAAGAAGAACAAGATCAATATCAGATCAATGACAATAGAATCCAACAGAGAAGAATTTGAGAGAGGAGGACATAGGAAGGGTGAAAACAATGAAAAGAGAATCAGAGCACAGTAGCTGAGGGTGAAAAGAGAGATAGAGACATGCAGGATAATAGGTCTTACAAAGCACTCGGCAGCGTCGTCCATAATGCCCAACTGGAAGCGTTGCTCATCCTGAAAGGTCTTAGCCAGAGCACTGCGCAGGGCATCTGAGGGCAGCACCTTCTCACTGCTGTACTGGAACTGGGCAAAGATGCTCTGCAACAAACAAAAAGCCCCTCATGAGACCGTCAGCCCATCATCCCATCAGCACATCCACATTATCAGTTCAGTAATCACTGCATAGCGACAGTGTTTGGTAAGTGAATGCTACAATGTTGAAATCCTACCTCACTTATCAGACGAGGATTTACGTTAGCAATAAAAGTCTTCAGATAAGACAGAATGTCTTACCAAGGCTGTTACAGAGTAAAAATTCCTTCCACCTTCCAAAAACATGCATGTAGGGGAAATGGCTACACTAAATTGCTCCCAAGTGTGAATGAGTGTGTGCATGGTGCCCTGTGATTGACTGGCATTCCATTCAGGGTGTATTCTTGTCTCATCCTGAGTGTTCCTGGATCCACTGTGAGGATAAGCAGTTACTTAAATTGAGTGAGTAAGTGGGTGTTGTAAAGAGGTTGCGAGTCCAGTGACCACTGGGAGAACAGATCTCCTCTGGAGCTCAGTGGTGCAATTTGGTGAAAATAATCTCTTGCACAATTTTATGTTTAATAAAATTCTTTGTGATGAGTACTGTTCAAAATGTTCTGTAGTTTGTGTAGTATCCATTCAGATTAAACAAACCATATGTTCTATACAGACACAAATACAGCTATAAATAAAGAGCAGTGGTGCCTCAACAGTTAAGGCTTTGGGTTACTGATCAGAAGGTTCATGGTTCAAGCTGCCACTGTTGGGCTCTTTAGCAAGGTCCTTAACCCTCTGCTCCAGGGGTGCTGTTTCATGACTGACCCTGTGCAACTTCCTAATAACCCTAACCCTTTCCTACAGGTGTAAACCAGCAGTCTGATATGAAGCTTGTGGGACAAAAAAAGGCCACGTTCATTAACATGCGATGCATTTACAGCATCCTTAATAACTGCCTTGTCGGGGACATGGTGCTTTCACTTAGCCTATTAGTTTGTATATATTTTGGGAAACAGAACAAACTAAATTCCTATAGCTAAAAATACCGTAGGCACAAACACAAATAATAATTGTGCAAGAGGGATTTTAAAAGGAACCAAAAAGTGATGTAGCTGAGGTTGAGTCAGAATTCCATTCAGATTTAAGAATACAAAATACATAAATAGATTACATCCATCCATCTATTTTGCATACCGCTTATCCTACATAAGGTCACAGAGGAACCTCGAGCCTATCCCTTGGGTCTCAATGCAAGGAACACCCCGGACACACACTATGGACAATTTCTGAATGCTAATTAGCCTACAACAGATGTCTTTGGACTGGGGAGGAAAACGGAGTACCCAGAGGAAGCCTTCAAAGCACAGGGAGAACATGCAAGCTCCGCGCACACAGGGCCGAGGCAGGATTTGAATCCCCAACCCTGGAGCAAGGCGAACATACTAATCACTAAGCCACCATGCCCCCAGACATTACATTAAAAAATAAATAAATAACAAAAAATCCAACTTCTGGTTTAGGCCACACCCACATTGGTTTTCACATATTTGTAGCACTAAACAGATACTATCATTGTTTTAACCCCCTATAAATTATAGACATGCATTGTTCTGGAGTTGTTCTGTATGAAAAGGAGAAGCATTTGCCTGTAGCTTAAAGCTACTGTAGCCCATTATTTGAGGAGTTTTAAACAGAGCCATTGTTTAAAACTGTCAATAGGTAATCCATCACCCTGTCCATCAGTACTGGGGCTGCTATTGAACCCTCTAAACAAGTGCTGTAACAGAATGGCCTCTCATCTCAGCAAAGCTGATAAGCAGCACTAATGGCCTAAAAACACTATGGCTTTACCACTAGATTTTACCGCAGGGGTGCTGGACATCAAAATATACCTGGAAAGGATAACAGGAGCAACAATCACCATACACATGCACACACACACACACCGGATATGTTAGTAAGCGTACAGTAGAAATAAGGGTGCTCCTCAGGGGGGTGGGCTGATGGCACTGGAACAGGTAATGCAAAGAGATGACTGCAGTACTGCACCAACACAAGCCAGAATGTAGAGAGGGAGGGGATGTGAGATGCAGTAGCTATTTCACTGAGTGAGCGCTAGATGAAGGCAAATTCCCCCACTCCATCAATCCCATCCTCTAATCATGCAAGTGAGCCTCTGCACAGAATACAGAATCATTTTCACCAGCTTACATTTTTAATGTCCTTCACCCAGCACACACACACACACACACACACACACACACACACAGTTACACATAATCTCACTCCGTCATACTTTCCTTCACATACATAGTTCCTCGCTTCCACTTACACAGCCCTTTGCTTCCTCATTCTCTGCTCTAATAAGGGCAGATATGGGTCTAGTTGTGGTGTGTGTGTGTGTGTGTGTGTGTGTGTGTGTGTGTGTGTGTGTGAAGATGTTTTTACACCTATGATTATTTATAGGCGGAATTTCTTTTACAGTGCCTTGCGAAAGTATTCGGCCCCCTTGAACTGTTCGACCTTTTGCCACGTTTCAGGCCTCAAACATAAAGATATAAAACTGTAATTTTTTGTGAAGATTCAACAACAGGTGGGACACAATCATGAAGTGGAACGAAATTTATTGGATATTTCAAACTTTTTCAACAAATAAAAAACTGAAAAATTGGGCGTGCAAAATTATTCAGTCCCTTTACTTTCAGTGGAGCAAACTCTCTCCGGAAGTTCAGTGTGGATCTCTGAATGTTCCAATGCTTACCTAAATGTCTAAATGTTCATAAATAGAATCCACCTGTGTGTAATCAAGTCTCCGTATAAATGCACCTGCTCTGTGATAGCCTCAGAGGTCCGTTTAAAGCACCGAGAGCATCATGAAGAACAAGGAACACACCAGGCAGGTCCAAGATACTGTTGTGGAGAAGTTTAAAGTCGGATTTGGATACAGAAAGATTACCCAAGTTTTAAACATCCCAAGGAGCACTGTGCAAGCGATAATATTGAAATGGAAGGAGTATCAGACCACTGCAAATCTACCAAGACCCGGCCGTCCCTCTAAACTTTCAGCTCATACAAGGAGAAGACTGATCAGAGATGCAGCCAAGAGGCCCATGATCACTCTGGATGACCTGCAGAGATCTACAGCTGAGGTGGGAGACTCTGTCCATAGGACAACAATCAGTCGTATACTGCACAAATCTGGCCTTTATGGAAGAGTGCAAAGAAAGCCATTTCTCAAAGATATCCATAAAAAGTGTCAT
>JAFFST010054646.1:118196-141475 GCA_022414735.1 Noturus placidus | reverse complement strand
AGAGAGAGAGAGAGAGAGAGAGAGAGAGAGATACACACACTTTACATTAACACAACTGTTTGTCCAATTTTGTAAAATGTACAGTTTTGTAATTTTGAGTTTTATATGGGTGTTTATATTTGTAATGTTCAGTTTGTGGATTTTATTTGAAATAAACTGAAAAATGGCACCGAAAGCCCTCCCCCCACCAGTTAATCGGGAAAAAATAATCAGCCGATTAATCAATTAGGAAAATAATCATTAGTTGCTGCCCTAATACAAACAAACAAACAAACAAACAAACAAAACAGTCCTGCACACTTGACACTTCTGCTGAACAAGTAATATTCTTTACAAAACTGTACAAGAGAAGCTCAATTCTTAACAAAATAGGGAAGACCCGTTAATGCAACACAAAAGGACAGATGGGTGTAAAAAGTTAAACACTAAGTGTGTTTACACTTCACCCAAATATGTGAGACCACACTCAGGAACCATTCTGGGCTTGTTTTGCTGAGGGACTAATAATCACAGGTTTGTTTTTACACAGATTTCCTTCCAAATCATATGGCACTTTTATGTTCACAGATTTGCAAAAAGGTACGAACTAAGTTGATCTGTTTGCCTTTAAAAAAAAAAAAAAAAAAATCAAAACTCTACTGGCAAAGGCCATAGTGCTGGAATACCTGCAAAAGAGGCGGTATAATAAGATTTTTATAAAGAAGCAGGCCCCTGACCACTGTTTTAAAGAAAACTGCACCAAATGTACCGAACCTGGGGCAAACAGCTGCGAGTCAGGGAAAGGAAAAAACAGCCAAAAGTGTGAAAATGACCCAAGAGACTTTATAACAGTTCACTCAAAACTCACTTATAATGTAAGTCCAAGGGCATTTGTTAAGGCAGTCATAAACATTTAATTCATCCGTTCAGAGATGGGACTTACTGAAACTGCTTTTCAGAATCTGCAACATGATTTCCATTATTAGTGAGTTTCAAGTAATAGGTTCTTCAATCTTTTCTCACTACCAAGAAATGTGTCGTCATTCTCGTCTGTGGTAATCCATGGTGAATTGGGATATTTTTTTTAAGAAAGCAGTAAGACTGAGCAAAGTGTAAATCATTGCTTTATCTGCCAAAGCCATTGAGATAACATTTTTGGTACGAAGTAGTCAAGGTAACAGGTAGTCGTGGCAACACTGAGAATTGGCAAGCAGCTGAAGAAGTCAGTAGAGATTAAAAAAAGTGTCAGCAGTCACCAAAAATACATTTAAAAAGACCAAAAAGGAGGTTAAAAAAAACCTGAAAGGATGACAAAGCTGCTTTATTCATCGGAGCATTTCGAGTATTCTCATCCATGCTAACCCTTTCATCCAGTGAGGTGAATGGAATATACAGCTGTCTGATGTGTTGTTATTTTTGTGAATAAACATCCAAGTAAAAGTGACAAGAAGCCCTTTTCATGTGGAGCCACAGCTAAAATTGCAGTCACCCAAAAAAAACCAAAAAAAAAAACCTGTCAGCTTTTAGGCTTCTTTCAGCCAGACGAGGCCCATAAATATCTTCCCCATTTAAAGCCCAGGAAACACTAGCATAAGACGTTGTGAGAGATGAAGATTTGTGCACGTTATTCAAGATATGAAACACGGTTTACCCTACTGCGCTTTGTCTTGCCAACTTTTTCTGATGCTTCTTCTTCATTCACTCCCAGAAACGATGTCTCTCAATAGACACAGTGAGCAGAGGAGAGAAAAAAAAGTAGAGAGAGGGAAAGAGAAATGATGAGGGTGATGAAGATGAACTAAATTCCATTAAAGAGAGCGAGACAGTGAATCGGCTTCCATTCTCCAGCCAGCCACAGAGTGAATGCTAGCAGTAGCACTACACTATCTGTTCATGTCATAAAAACCATGGAATGTGAAAACTGTTCCTTTCTTTATCAAAGAATCGCACAATGACGCCATTGCAAAGTTACAAATTCTTTATAAACATCTTTATAAATCTTAACATTTCAGAGTTTTTTTTATTTTTTATTTACCAGGAGTCTTTTTTCCATGCATGATCAGCAGGTTCAGACTTACATTCCCACAATTTTACATACAACTACAGTACATACACTATATGGGCAAAAGTTCACAGACACCTAACCATCACACCCCTATGTACTTTATGAACATCCTGTTCCAGTTTTACTCCCTTTGCTGTTATATTAACCTCCACTCTTCTGGGAAGGCTGTCCACTTAATTTTGTACCGTGGCTGTAGGGATTTGCTCATTTAGCCACAAGAGTAAAAGTGAGGGCACTGATGTCAGGTGGCGAGTCCTGGGGTACAGTTAGTGTTCCAGTTCATCCCAAAGGTGTTTATTCGGGTTGAGGTCAGGGCTTTGTGCAGGCCAGATACTCCAAACTTGGAGTCTTCATGGAGCTCGCTGTGTGCCATGGGGCACCATCATGCTGGAACAAGTTTTGGGCCTCTTTAGTTCCAGTGAAGGACACTAATGCTAGAACATAAAAATAGATCCTATACAATTGTGTAACTGTCCAACTTTTTTGCCCACATATGGCTGTGATGGTCCAGTGTCCACATACTATTGACCACAGAGTGTACATTCCTCACAACTGTAACTACATATCTTTCCCACTAGTTTCCTGTTTCGGAGTTTTGGTGGAGCATTTTCTTTCTTGGCAAAACTGTAAGGAATTTATTTCTTTTCTAATCCTCTCAAACATCCTAAACATAGAACTATACAGTAACCAAAAAAGAAAAATTCTCTACAGACAACCATGGGTGAGTATATCAAATATCAGCTCTTGACTATCACTCACTAACGGTCCTTTAAAATGAAGAATTCTGATGCAATGAAAACTTTTCCACTTACATCCTACTAATGTACCTAGCTAATAAGCTACATTTAAAATCAACTAGCTAACATTATAAACAATGAGGCTTGTAGCATATGTGCAGGAACATGCATGCGTGTGCTTTTTATGTACAATATTTTAACAAGGGAAACATAAACAGAGCTACTGCCCTCCAGTAATATTGGCACCATTGGTTAATATGAGCAAAGAAGGCTGTGAAAAAATTGTCTTGATTGTTTAACCTTTTGATCTTCTGTTTAAAAAAATCCTAAAAATATTCTCATGGATATCAAACAATTGCAAACAAAACACAGGTTTATCCAAAAAAGAATCTTTGTTAAATATAGGTGTGCAACAATTATTGGTACCCTTTAAGCAATACTTTGTGCTATCTCCCTTTGCCAAGATAACAGCTCAGAGTCTTCTCCTATAATGCCTGTTGAGGTTGTAGAATACATGGCATGGAATCTGAGACCATTCCTCCATACAAAATCTCTCCTGATCCTTCAAATTTCGAGGTCCACACTGGTGGACTCTACTCTTCAGTTCACCCCACAGGTTTTCTAGGGGTTTCAAGTCAGGAGATGGGGCTGGCCATGGAGGACCTTGATTTTGTGGTCAGTAAACCATTTGTGTGTTGATTATGATGGATGTTTTGGATCATTGTCCTGCTGGAAGATCCAACCACGGTCCATTTTAAGCTTTCTGGCAGATTTTTCATTTAATGTCAGGTTTTCATTTAATATCTCTTGATACTATTCCATATGGCTACTTCTCTGTGTGCGCCAAAACCACCTCTGGTGTTTATTGCCAAAAAGCTCTATTTTGGTTTCAGCTGACCATAGAACCCGATACCATTTGAAGTTCCAGTAGTGACTGGCAAACTGAAGATACTCAAGTTTGTTTTTGGATGAGTGTAGAGGCTTTTTTCTTGAAACCCTTCCAAACAACTTGTGGTGATGTAGGTGACTTCGGATTGTAGTTTTGGAGACTTTCTGACCCCAAGACACAACTAACTTGTGCAATTCTCCAGCTGTGATCCTTGGAGATTTTTTGGCCACTCAAACCATCGTCTTCACAATGCGCTGAGACAATATAGACACACGTCCAATTCCAGATTGATTCATAACATTTCCAGTTGACTGAAACTCCTTAATTACTGTCCTGATGGTGGAAATTGGCATTTTCAATGCTTGTGCTATTTTCTTATAGCCACTTCCCATTTTGTGAAGCTCAACAACCTTTTGCCGCACATCACAGCTACAGTATATTACTTGGTCTTATCCATTGTAATGAATGACTAAGGGGAACACATTGGCCTATGTGTTAACTCATATTTATACCCCTGTGAAACAGGGAGTCATGAATGAAAAATTTCCTGTTCCTAGTCAACTAGGTGTACTAAACAATTTAAAATATCAATAGAAATATACTTCAAATATATTTTTCTCATATTAATTCATAGACGTGCCAATAATTGTTGCATCTATAACAAAGATATTTTTTTATAAACCTGTGTTGTGTTTTCAGTTGTTTGATATTCATGAAGGCAGAGTATTTTTGTGAATATTTTAAACAAAACATCAAAAGGTTAAACAATAAAGACAATTTTCACAGCATTCTTTGCTCATAATTACCAAGGGTGCCAATATTAGTGGATGGCACTGTAAATGAAATGTTCCATGATGCACCTGATTACTGAACACTAAACCAGTTACTCATTTCGGTATCAGTATCAGTTCTGATATTGACGAGTACCAAAAAGTAATATATTCACACTCAGCCGGAAAAATGGGATTGATGCATCCCTAGAGCTAACACTATCTGGCTTGTTCTTAAAGTCTCTGAAAAGCTGGAGAACAATATACACCAATTAGTTAATAAAACAAACACATCAGAAGCGACCCTAGGTGATAGTTTTGTTCTCTACACTGAATTAAATTAGATAACTAACTATGGTTGGAGGACTAGTTTACATCATTCATTCTTACAGATACACTGAACCATATCTTCAATGCAGATAATTATGAGCCTATACAGCAGTGCGCTGTGATTACAGTGGTTTTGCTTTTTCACCTGGCTCTCAGTGACTCTGACAGTCAAACTGATGAGCACAAAGGTTTTTTTTTCTCATAATGATTCTGTAATACTGAGGAAACAATGCAATATTTTTATCTTTAGAGTCAAGAATACTTGCGCCACATCCCAACCTAATACCAACATACTGAACAGTCCATCACTGGTGTCATTATTATGTAAGTATACCACTTAGTGCACATTATGTGGTTTGGAGCACAATGCTGAATCCTCTCTAAATGGAACTTGCAGTCGTGACGTGAATCAGCGCGGTGAAGGACACACAGAACGGTTACAATGCTCTTCTGCAGGTAGCCAGCAGTAGTATTTTTCTACTAGAGATAGTAAAATCTCAAATCCTTAGATGTAGCAGCTTTAAGTAATTTGGTTTGACTGATGAAGGATAATGTCCCACAGTGATGTCCCACAAAAGAAACGTCATATTATTCGTATTCTGTTTTCTTTCCCACGTTTGGTCACTTGCCAATTCCCACCTAACGGCCACCTCCAAGACACGTTAGGCCAAACTCTACATCTTTTCAAACTGTTGCTCATGCTCTGTCACAGTGCAGAGTAACTTGGAGGAATGCGTCCGACAATAGGAGAAGAACTAAGGAGCCCATGATTTAAATTCCACTGCTAGTTTTCTAAAATGTATTAACTATTGCATTTTTCTTATATACCATATATATATATATATACAGAGAGAGAGAGAGAGCAAGAGAGAGAGAGAGAGAGAGAGAGAGAGAGAGAGAGAGAGAGATAGCATTGAGCATTGAATCAGGTAAAACTGCTACAATAATACTTAATCTTTCATAATAAATATGCTGTACGGCCAAAAGTTTGTGGACAGCTGACCATCTCACCATATTTGGGTCAAGGTTAGAAGCAGACAATTGTACAGGATGGCTTGCCATGCTGTGGCATATCAATCTCCCTTCACTGGAACTAAAGGCGTTTAGCTTAACACTGTTCCAGCATGACAGTGCCCCTGTGCCCAAACCAAAGTTCATAAAGACATGGTTTGCCAAGGTTGGAGTGTAGAACTCCTGCAAAGAGCCCTGACCCCAACCCCACTGAAAAAATTTGGGATGAACTGGAACACCAACTTCACACCAAGATTCCGTCACCTGACATCAGTATACGACCTCACTAATGCGCTTGTGGCTGAAAGGGCAAATCCCCACAGTCACTCTCCCAGAGGAGTGGAGGTTATTATAACAGCAAAGAGGGAACTAAATCTAGACTGAAATCTTCAAAAAGCTCATATGAGTGGGAACGTCAGGTGTCCACATAGATTTGACCATACATTGCACAATACAATATTACGAAAAATTAAGAACATTCAGCACTGTATCATTTATCAACTAGTTAAATACTTAAGCTAACTGATTAAAATTGCTTTGTTATATGTGGCATGACGTAGTGCGTACTTCGTAAAATAGACAAACTAACCAAGAATGAAATTCAGTCCAAACAATTTTTATTATCAAATATTTTCAATTTTGTTGATTATCTGTTGTAGCCCCACATTCAAATGTGTATGTAGAAATGCAAATCTTCTTGATCAGTATTTGAGAACAGATCAAACAGCGCATATGAGCGCAGGCTTATATAATCCTATCCTTACCCACCCCAATAGCTGGATACCGCACTTACCTTAAGAGCACAGAAGATGCAGGAGTCCTCCATGCACTTGTGTGTTGTCAATTGCCGGAAGCTTCTGCGGAAGATGTCAAGGTGCCAAAGTACCTGAAAGAAAGAAGACGATTACTAAAAGTAAGGGTGTCAAATCTAGCTTTGTGTATGATAGTCACTTTGTAGACTCACAAAGCAACGATTAAATGAGGCAACAAGCCAAAAAGACCCATCCCATGATTCTTTGGCCACCAAAGAAAGCACCACCACTAGCACACAACCACTTTACTTCAGCATCTCCACAACACACCCACACACACTCACCCCCCCACAGATCAGCACATCACAGCATGCCTCTCTGGCCCCGTCCTGCACCTACTCCCGCTGGCCAAGATTACTGCAGTGCTCCAATCCCCCTCAAACAATGTGAGAAAGCCCTGGCAGCCTATATCCACTGATCACATGCCAGGTGCCCACTCCACTTAATCCTCCCAACAGAGCAGGAATAAAACACCTTGTAACAGCCGCCCTGCTTCAGGAGCAACTTCCCTGCAAACCCGGCTTCGGGACAGAAGAGAGGAGGGAAAGGGAAAAGGTTAAGCAAGAGAACTGCAGATCCGCAGAGAGAGGGAGAGAAGAGAGAGAGAGAGAGAAAGAGTGAGAGAGAGAGAGAGAGAGAAAGAGGGAGAGAGAGCGAGAAAGGGGGTAGTGAGCACTTAAAGAAAGGAAGTGCTAGTGAGAGAGAGAGCTCTGATCAAAGTGGAGCCAGAGAGAGAGAGAGAGAGAGAGAGAGACAGAGAGAGGAGGGAGAAATGGTTGTTGCAGAGTGCAGAGATATAACTACAAAGTGCTGATACTGAAAACAGCATGCAAGCAAAATAGATCACATCTCTGTGATTGTTGCACCAAGCAGGTATATGCACGTGCACCCGAGTACCTCTATGTGTGTGTGTGTGTGTGGGTGTCTATTCACAATGCATGACAGTGTTCATTAGTATCTTTAGTCTGGCACTTATTTAGATTCATTCACACTCATTCAACAAAGTGTGACAGAGAGAAGCAAGACTAACAGCATATCTACAGATGTACCTGTACCTGCAATCAGGATCAGTAGCAGCAAAATCCAAGAATCTAAAATCATTCAGACACACACACACACACACACACACACACACCATCTAGGGTCGATATTTCAGCACAAACCAATTATTGTTGAACAAACATTCTAAAAAGAGACAAAAGGGGAGGGGTCCTAAAATACACTTCATCATATGTCACTCATTGCCTCTCACTGTCACTGCCAATGAAATACACAAGAAGTGATGTGATTCTGCTCAAAATAATTGGGCCTTGTCCTCACAATTAAAGACACATTTACATACACTTTCATAACAGTTTTCCACAATGGCATTTGATGTCAGTTTCAACAAGCTGGAAGGTGCCTATACTAAGCATACACAGACCTAAAACAGCATGTTTTTTCTGCCATTAGCGCAAAGAAGTTTGATTTTGAAATTGATTTGTCAAGCAGCAAAATTAGACACTTTGTATAGTTAGTAATGATACTGAGCATGTAGAGGTCAATCCTATAGCAGTTTATATTGCTCATCTTCTGATTGTGACACATGACAGTCGGGGACCAATCACCAGAAGACAACAATTTAAAAAAAGATGTTTTGCGAACACTAGAACACAAAAATACCCTTTTCCATTTTTTTCCTTTACATATTGAAAAAATAACATTTTTTTCCCCCCAATGGTCACGGATAACCTAGGAAAGAACTCTACCTAAATTAATGCCACCTCACTCAGATCAGACACTGCTGATAAACAGCTCCTCGTTTAGATCCAATCTAAATCCAAACCCCTGTCCAACCAGTTCCTTCTAGCAGACTTTCACTGTTCATAAAACACTGCAGAGTCACACTAGTGTCCTGTGCTAACACCACGATGAGAGACCAGACCGGAGCTGGGGACAGTACTGCCCTTCACTGCCTTCCCTGATTTTTTTTCATCAGAGGTATATCATTTGGACTGGTCAGATATGTTTACTCTATTCCACAGGAATTTGAAAGTTTCAATTCAAATGATCTACCAGTCAGATTATTAGACTTGATGTAAATCTAGCTACTGTACATAGTAATATCAGTGTCTTCAATCAATACCGTCAGTTTCTCGATTTAACAAAAATGGAGCGCAAAAGTAAACTCTGGACTGACCTGACTAGCAAAGAGTTCATATGATTTAGCTGGAAAAGGATACTTTTCATTGACGATACCGAAAACATCGGGGTTCAAATAAATAAGTAGCATTGAAATCCCCCTGACTGGGCTAAATAAAACGAGAGGTTATGTAAGGAATTTCACTCCATTTCTTTCTCTTTTCCATTCTTAACATTGCTTTATCTCTCTCAGTGTGATGAAATGATCTCCAAGTCTGCGCCTGGAGTCAGATTTTAGTTGCATACTAGAACACTGCAGCAAACATTACATCTCTACCATGACCACACACTGAACGTTCACTCAGAAATGCACATACACTTGCACAAAGACAAAAACCCAGAGCACCGCCGGAGCATTCTGCTCTCCGCTGCGCTGTTCTCAGATATTTTTCCCTCAAGCTCTGGCAGCAGCATTAGTGGACTGCCGAGCAGATTTGCCATTATGTCTATAAATTCTCAGTGGTTCTACTGCACTGGCTTGGTTTGGTCTCATAGAAACGGTGTTCTCTTCAACCAAACACTCAAATCAGAGACCAAAAGCGAGAAGCAAAAAAAAAAAAAAAAAAAAAAGCTACAGAACATAAAGAAAATTACCCAAGGGCACCAAAATCAAATTAAACACAAGATACAGACTTGTTCATTTTAAGAGTCGCTGGACCATGTAAATGCACAAACATCATTGTCCTGCCATGAGCAGAAAACCGTAAGGGTAAGAAGCTGTACTTTATAGCTCTGGATGGAAGGCACGGGTTAAACAGGACTCGGGATGAAGAGGAGGGAGGGAGGTGGAATATAGATTCCATCCTGGTGCTGCCGTTTGCCCTTTTCTCCCACCTTCTTTATTTTATTTACAATGCACCATAAATGAACAATGAAATAAGGAAGCAGTGGAGGGAGGAGTGGCAGTTGGCACATAGGGCATAAGGACGCAGAGAAAGAGGAGAAGAGAAAAGAACGCGTTAGATGTAAGCGCCCTTAACGCTTATAGAGGGAGATTAATGAGCACTCATGGGTACAATGTGTGTGCTGTATGTCCGTAGAAACTAAAACACACGCATGATTGGCTTACTATCCTTAACAGCTTAAGAGGACCGCCCACTGACGTAATTATTAATACAACTAATTAATACAATTACTGTACCCATATGTTCTAGGGTAACAAAAAGTGGCAATCCTTTTTTTGAGTCAAACGTCCCAAGAAGGTCAAAGCTGTGAGATATCCAAATATTTTTGGAAGATTTGGTCCCCAGAAAGATATAAGAATGATGTAAGAATGATAGCCTAAAATGTGCAAAACATTAAACATTGAATTGTTGAAGATGACCGCAAGTGCAATGAGCGGTGTTTAGTCTAGCAACCTACTGTGTAAATATAGTGAGATAGCATTATTTGCAATTAGCAGAATATGTCACATCAATCATGTATGCAGCTTCAGTTTAGTTCAGTTGCTTTTACAGCATCAGACAAAACACTTACAAACTGAAGCGCATTCATTTTCTTCTTTTAATGTCACTGTGACTACCATTGAGGATGTTGTAGACTACTATGCATGTGGCCAGTTAGTATTTTAAATTCTTTCCAGAGGGTAAATCATCACAACATTTTAGCTAGCGTACATTGCAGGAGTTACATGATAGCTACATGATATTTATACTTGTTTCTACATCGCATGTGCGCAAACTTTTGCACATGCATGTGTAAGCTTAAGGAGTCCGCTTTTTACAGTTACGTCTGTGGAAGTACATGATCATAATCATCATCGGCTCGTTAATATTTGAATGCATCTGAAATCAGACTTTTTAGGTAATATGCTGTCATTCATATTGCAAATGCTGTCATTCAGTTCTAATAGAGACGCACACGACTACAATAAGAAATGCCGAGTGGCAATAAAGGGTGTACTGTGTGTGTGTGTGTGTGTGTGTGTGTGTGTGTGTGTGTGCGTGTGTTCCATGTGGGCAGGCTGGGATGACTCAGAGTGACGGACGCACCCTTTCCTTGTGCGTCAGTGGCGATACATCATGAACTGCTCCTTAATGAGAAGCGAGGATGCAACATTATACACACTGCAAGAGCTCTGCATCAGAGCAAATCCTACACCACTCTATTTCCACCCGCCCACACACACACACACACACACACACACACACACACACACACACACGCAAACAATATGTAACTAATAAAATGCTTTTCCTACAGCACAATCAAATTGCAACCCAGCACTTTTCTTAAAGTAGTCTAAATGCAATTTGGGTGAAAATGACTAGTTAGTAAGGGGTGGAAAAATCAATTAATTAATTCATCTAAAAAAAAAATTCCCCAAGATAAAACAGACTGCCGTTGTTCATTCATGTAACTCGATCTGGTGGGAGAACGGAGTCACTCGTCGTTAATAGCTGTTTGCTGGACTGCTTCCAGACTGGAGTAAGTAATGCTTTATCACAGGAGCAGGAGACTAATAGAGGGATAAGAAATAGCTCAAGAGGAAGAGGATGAGGGAGAGATGAAGAGGGAGTTCACTATACCTATCTGTGTAGAAGCGTCTCTGAGCATCTGCTTCCAGAGCTCTCTCCTGGCCACGCTTTCATTTACTCTTCCTCAAACCTGGGGTAGTAATTAACATGATGGACGTTCTATTGAGCCTGTCTCTGTGTGTCTTTGTTTGCATGGTTCATTTAGTGGGAGTTGTGAGAAGTTCTAATTAAACCTTTTATGTATTGGCTAATGTCAAGCTCAAGCTCTCACGCCCTTTCCTCTCACCTATGTTCTTTCTTTAGCACAGTAACACCTCTAATATCTCTGTTAATAGGAAACCTGGAGCATATTTATTTGAGTCCTGTTTGTAAGAGGTTGTTGCAAAAGATTTGCTTTGCCAAATATGTAAGACATGAAATATAGAGAATGATTAATATGTGAGCTGGCTCTTATACATGTTCATTAATAATAAATATTATCTCTGAAATATGTATTTGAACTGATGAGGATAGTAGAGGATTCATAAATAACCCCATTAGACATCCTCATATTTTACCCAAGCATTGTGACTGAAGTTTGTGACCCAGTTTATCTCAGTGGGAAAAAGACAGATCACTTGAGACACTCTTCTGTCTATATCTCTCTCCCTTCCTTTTTCCTTTCAAAGCAGAAAGGACTACCTGAGAATAATTTTCTCTACATCCCTATCTCTGAGCAAGTGAGAATGATCCAGTCGGTACGCAAGCACAAAAACATCAAAACACTGAGTTAGGTGTCTCAGCACTATGAGAGTCCCAGTAGTGTTGATCCTGAATGCAAGGACAAACCAAAAGGCCGTAGACATCTCTCTCTCTCTCTCTCTCACGCTCTTTCTCTCTCTCTCTCTCTCTCTCTCTCTCTCTCTCTTATCTCATCTTCCTTTAATTCTCTAATCTCCGGACTGCTTCTTCTAGTGTTGTTCCATTTTGGGCCCTTAGGCAGTTTTCATCCCTTTGTTGAAGTGGTTCATTTTTTCTTCAATAGAAGCACAAAACTTGATCGTTCTCTTTCAAGAAGCACATCAATCTCTTCTAACAACACTCCTTATCAATTTTAATAAAGCCTCTCAGTATGACAAGAATGATATGTCAGCATGATGACAGTCAACCCATCATTATTCTGGCTTCTGGAGAACTACAGACTTGGCAGAAAATTCTAACCACCACAATGGGCAGTACCAGGGCATGCACGGGCTGCTGGGTAAATGAACAGGACCAGAAGACTCTTAAACTCCAGGTCAGTGTAGAGAGGTGTGTGTATGTGACAGAAGTAGTCACTGAGCTGACTGGCTTTGGCATCTCAGCATGGTTAAATAGAGTTAAGACTGAGAATGTCTGGAATTGAAGGAAGCAGAACAGATGGAAGGAGGAAAATACTTCATATGGCCAAAAGTATATGGACACCTGGTCATCACACCTACATGAGCTTGTTGGACATCCCATTCCAAAACCATGGGCATTAATATGGCGTTAATACATATCTTGATATGAACACCTGGTCACCTGGTATGTTATAGTATTTACATTATCCTTCACTAGAAATGCAATGAAAACACCTTGCATTTTTCCTTGCATTTTCCAAATCCAGATTCGTCCATCAGACTGCCAGAGAGTGAAGCATCATTCAGCACTTCAGAAAGCTGTTTCCACTGCTCCAGAGTCTAGAGTCCAGTGGCAAGGCTTTACACCCTTCCAGCCAACACTTGCCATTGCGCATAGTATATTAGTCTTGTGTGCAGTTGCTCGGCCCTGGAAACTGATTTCATGAAGCTCACAACGTACAGTTGTTGTGCTGAAATCGCTTCAAGAGGCAGTTCAGTGGTTTAAGACGTTGAGCTATTGCTCAGGCGATCATAAGTTCAAACCCCAACCGTCAATCTACGACTGTTGGACCCTTGAGTAAGGGTG
Source organism: Noturus placidus (assembly GCA_022414735.1). Lineage (NCBI taxonomy): Eukaryota > Metazoa > Chordata > Actinopteri > Siluriformes > Ictaluridae > Noturus > Noturus placidus. The sequence goes on along the minus strand of JAFFST010054646.1, from coordinate 128,277 downwards.
TTAACCCTCAACTGCTCAGATGTATAATATTACTTATACTTGGTACATATAAACTTACATATAATGTCACTGAGTATGGCCACTTCTACTGCCAATGTGTGTGTCTATGGAGACTACATGGCTATGTGTTTGATTTTATGCACTTGTTAACACCAGAATGGCTGTAACACCTTCTGATCAATAATTAGTAGTGGTGTCCACATACTTTTGGCCACATATTGTAGGTCGCAAATAATACGACAGCTGGACTTTTGTAGCTGAATGTGCAATGCTACAGGAGCAGCTCCATCTTGAGGACTCAAAGGACTTGAGGACTTAATGTGTGATAATACACCTTCAAAATGGATGTGTCCCACATAATACTGCTGAACAGAGTTGATGTTTTATGGTTCTGACTGGGCATAACGAGCGCTTGTAAGTAGCGAAATGATGTGACTCAAAACACGAACAAATGGATTTTATTTGACCTTACACAATGACCTTGCATTTCTTTTAATATTTGTTCCCCCGTTCTTTCTGACATTTCTGCTCAAACTCAGCACATTTTTCTTGATATGACTTAAAAGTTACTTAGCTGTCATACTCTGCCTTCTCTAAATCAGGTGTAGAGGGTCATAAGAACTATTTTTACATTTTGAAATCTTGTTTTTTTTTGTTTGTTTGTTTTTGATTATTGTCTTCTTGTAAGCTACACTCGCTTTTTGGAATCCTTTTTATTTGGAGATAAATTAGAAAATCGAGGCAACAGGAAACTTTCGTAGTGTAACAGTGACAAGAATAACTTACTATGGTCAAATAAAACAAAAATATTTCTTTTAAAATAAAATAAATATGGAGAATATTATAAAAGATAGAAACAGGTACAAGGTGGTGCAGCAAGTAGAATTTCTTCCTCACAGTTCCAGGGGCCTTGACTCGATCCTGAACTCAAGTTACTGTATAGTCCAGGTTCTCTGATTTTCACCCATCTCACAAAAACATTTATCGTCAAGTGCTGTCGCAACTCTAAATTGCCCCAAGATATGAAACAAAAATATGCACAGATCCTTTCAAAATAATAAAATGAAAGGTTTCTATATAATATATAAATAGACCATACAAAACTAGACCAAATCAATATTTGGCATGACTATCCTTTGCCTTTAAAATGGCATCAATTCTCTTAGTTACACAGTCATGCAGTTTTTAGAACCAGAAAGTATGACCACATCACCCCTATCTTATCCACACTGCATTGGCTCCCAGTATAATTTCGCATTGATTCTAATATACTACTACTGACCTATAAAGCACTGAATAGTCTAGCGCCACAGTATCTGAGCAAACCTTTGGTCTTTTATGATCCGCCACACCTAGTTCGATCAAAAGGTGCAGGCTATTTGTTGGTACCTTAAATATTGAAGGCTACCGCAGGAGGAAGAGCTTTCTCTTATAAAGCCGCACTGTTATGGAACAGCCTTCCAATTAGTGTTCGACACTCAGACACAGTCTCAGTGTATAAGTCTAGGCTTAAAACGTATTTGTTTATTCAAGCTTACCATGACTAGACTTTCTTTTACGCAAAGTACACAGTCTAATCCATTATGGGATAGTAAGCATACCTAACAATCTCTCCCTCTCTTTATCTCTCTCTCCCTCTCCTTCTGTCAAGCCATACATGATATTATGGAGATACCAGTAATCGTGACCCTTTCTGGTCTCCGGACCTGCCTGATCCATCACGATGACCTACCTTCACACATTTAAATCTGTATTAATATAAAAAAAAAAAAATAATAATAATAAATTGCACTTACACCTCTACCCTGTGCACTTTGCTTCTTCTAGTACTCAATTAATGGATCTGGTATAGTAGCATTACTTGTATTGTTCTCTGCTTGATATCACTTTGCTTGAATCTTTCTCATTTGTAAGTCGCTTTGGATAAAAGCGTCTGCTAAATGAATAAATGTAAATGTAAATGTATTCTCCGTTTATATGTTTCTGTTTTCCATTGTTAAGTGTGCTATACAAATTAAATTGAATTGAATTGAATTAAGAAAACTGACTGATAAGCTTTTCCAAGCAAGAACCTTTTGTTTCGGCCGGAAATACCAGACAGCTTCAATTATGTTATACACATAATACACATAATTTTCTTTTTGGAAATGTTTGGATGTCTTTATTCTGCTCTTATCCATTGACACACTAATTCAGAAGTAATAAAGATTAATAAAGAACTGAGAAGAAAATAAAGACCTGAGACAAAATGTATTAAACATAAACAATTAATAAGTATTTAAGACATTTGTACAGTAGTTTATAAAATGATGCTACTATTACACAATTATTGTCTAACACAATTGCTAATGCTTTCTCTGTTTGTGCGAAATAAAATGATACAATAATTAATATTCAAACAAATGCCATGTACCTATTGTAGGTTCGGCCTGTAAAATGTAAATGAGCTGCAGAGTTCTGCAGTGCATAATGTCATAACAATGAAGGTCAAAGTAGAAAGAAAATCATGGAACAAACTTTAACAGTTCACAGGAATCTAAACTCCTATACTCTTTAGATGTTGGACATAAGGAATAAAACATGGTTATAGGAAAATAATTCATAATGATGTGGATTCTTTTGCTGCATGTCTTAAAGTGTTTTATTCTTGTTATACCACAGCAATTCTTCAATTATTATAATAAGTTGCTTTATTTATACATTTTTGACAGGTCATGCTTTTTAAGTAGTTATAGTTACATTTAATGTTGTGGATTGTCATAGCAGCTATAAACAGTCGTTTGAACACTCTCCCATGGTGGAAAACATATTGATATTATTATTGACCAAATCAGTTGCAAAGCTCTGACACTGGAGCCCATAAATAATAAATAAAAACATGTGTTTCTCAAAATCATATCAAACATGATATATTTTTCATTTTTTTTTAATCAGTCTTAGATTACTGTATGTAGATTATCCTTGATTATGTGGATCATTGTCCCTGTGAGTAAGTTGTTACTTTAGAGTGTGTTAATGTAAATCTGTAATTTGAATTAAAGACAGAACTACTATCTGAGCTGCTGTTTAAATAAATACATAAAATGGATCAACACCTTCAGTATAATCAGATTCGAGTATTCCGCAGTGCTGTGGTAAAATCCATTCTTTCCAGTGAAGGGAAATTGTAATGCTACAGCATGCAAATACATATTTCTTTTTTTTTTTGTACTGCCCTGATTAAGCTATTTCACATAACAGATGTTTACATATAGTCCACAAGACACAATAATAACTGAATTTACACAAATGAACCAGCTCAAAACTTTACATACCCTTGGCTCTTAATACTGTGTATTGTTATCTGGAGGATCAGCGACTGTGTTTATGTTCTGTGAGAGTTGTTCATGAGTCCCTTGTTTGTCTTAAACTGTTAAACTGCCCACTGTTCTTCAGAAAAATCCTCCAGGTCCTGTACATTTTTTGCCTTTCCAGCATCTTCTGCATATTTGACCTCTTTCCAGCAGTGCATACATGATGTTGAGATCCCTCTTTTCACACTAAAAGACTCGTACACAACTTTTACAAAATGCTCAAGAAGGCAACACGATACATTAAGAGCCAGGGGGATGTAAACTTTTGAACAGGATGTAAATTGTTAGTATTTTGTCATGTGGGAAACATCTTATGTAGCTTCTGAAGGGCAGAACTGAATGAAAAAAAGATCATTAAACAAAATAATAACAATTTACACTGATCATCCTGTTCAAAAGTTAATTCTGAAAAGCGTATGTAAACTTATGACCTTAACTTCTAACTTTGTGGCACCGGTTTTGGGAAGGCACATATGGGGTCTGGGTCAGGTGTCAGTAAACCTTTAGCCATATAGTGTATATGAAGGTGAGCAGCAGGGTACCCTGGGTTACAGCAATACCCCTTGACCTGTAATACTCAGTGTTCAGTAATTGACCCCAGTCCATAAATCTTGAAATAAATGCCAAATTGTCTGACTCTGCATGTTTCCTTCCCTGCACCACATCTCAGTAACTTCTGTAAGTGTGAAATAAAATGTGCTTTTACTTCACAAAGCTAAAGCATGGAACATTAATATGTTAGCTGAGCGCTCTTCCTCCAGCCTCAGCTCGGTTCCTGTCGGCTCAACACACCGCATGAGAAACAATTACACACTAAATATAACTTCGATGTAAATGATTCCGTTTCAGTCGAGTCTCAAGGCAGTGACATTGAGCCAGGCTAATTTCTGCTTTATGATGATAAACATGTTGCTCCTGTCTTCTCACAGCTGTTCTCGGACATAGTTTAATACTTTCATATGAAAATCACACACATACTACCCCCCCCCCCCCCCCCCCCCCCACCCCAACCACACACACAAACGAGTCTAGAAGTGCAGTGGTCCTGGACAATCTTTAGCAGTGACAACACTGCACTACAGCACACACTCACACAGTAATGAACTAAAATGAGGATTTTGCCTTGAGAAGCTTCTCTCCATTAAATACACTGGAATAAAGGGAAATATTATAAACATTACATATGATTACACTTTGTCTTCCACAGGAGTGTACCCAACTGTGACATTCACGCAAAACTTAATTTGAAGACTTTCTAAACTGAATAATTCATTAAGTGAAACAGTGTTTTCATGGTCACATGGTCAATACTCGATTTTCCAGTGAGAGATTCAGCTCTTCCTGTTTAAAGAATGCAGCAAATTCACTGCAGTGACAAGTTTCACATTTTGACCAGTATACACACTCAAATGAATTCACCGGAAGGGATTTTATAATAACAATCTAGTTGTTAACTGGATTTTAACAAGTTTTTAGCAAAATTTCTTCCAAAATTTTTTCATACTTAGTTTATATGTTTGTTTTTTTTTTCTTTCAGATAGCCTTTAAGAGCAAAAGAAGAACGTACTGAAATCCTTCTCACGGCTGGATCGGGAAGCTGTCGCAAGGTTGCGATGGACTTTAACAGGAAACATGGCAAGCATATTACACACGACACTGCTGCCAAACTTATTAGCAAATTCAAGAGTTGTGGGCCAACAGGGAAGTGACCGTCACCTAGTCCCCTGTGTATGAAGACTTTTTTGGACACCCTGTGCAGTAGAATTATTAAACGTACTTCAGTTTAGCACTTGGAGAATAAAACAACCAGCAAATTGCGTGAAAAGTTTGAAAAAGAGAAACATATAGTGAAACAAAATGAATGCCACTTCCATAATAAGTCGTGATCCCTCAATGCCACTCTTTTATTCTATAAATTATCGCACATTATACAATAGTTATGATGAATATCCCTTACTGACCAAAAGTAATCTTTTTCTTTTATAGGTAATTATATAAAAAATGGTTAATGCTCTCCAAACATCAAGAGCCTAATTCCATTGTCCTTAAATAAATCTGTTAATCATGTCTCTATTTTCAAATATGTCTCTACTCTGAAAAAAAAAAAAACTCCTCAATGAATTGACTTATTTCAAATGTGAACACTGGTCCCACGTGACTGAACTGCATTAACACAATAATTAAGTTGCATTAATGCAATTTGTTTTTTCTAAGATCTAACATGATTCGATCATGTATTTTCAAAGCTTGGAATAAAATCCACGCTCTCACCCAAACTGAGGATTGAACCCAGGTCAGTGGCATTCTGCAATAACCATACTAACGCTGGACGGTTCTACTACACATATTTTAATTGCAGTAATTTAATACTATACTGTAGTTATAGTTCCAGTAAGTAGCGGCATCCTCGCGAGGTTTCATAATGTAATTGATTGTTAATACGACGTGAATTGATTGCGCTCGTTTATATAGTTTATATAAACTGTACTTAATATGTTCTCTTAAAATATTACTGACCACATGTTCACATTTTTTTTCTTGAAAGTTCCTGAGAATGAAGTTAAAAGAAAGCTAATTAGCTGCTCTTTTCGGTGAGTGTCATTTAGGACTAAAATGTAAAATGTTGGCCCTCGTTAGCTTTTAATTGCCCCTCCACTTTCCATGCATGTCCAGGTAGGTCCAGGTATTTCTGCCTCTCTAATTTCCAGGTAATTCCATCATGATTGTATAAGCTTCTGCTGTATGAGGAGACATCTGAAAAATGGCCTTTTAAGTACTGCAATCATCATAAAATTTGAATTTGATCAAGCTGACTAGCATAGGCAGGAGATTAATGAAGGCAGAGGGATGAGGTGATCCAGTCCAGAGGAGAATGAGCCGAGGCCTGGTGAGAACTGAGAGGGACAATTACTTGTTATGGCGAAGGACAGAAGCTTCTTATTCAAAAGAGCTGTGATACGGTTTAATCTGCACGACGCCTTATTGCTCTTCACATAATGACTAAAATCAGACTGATCACCCCAAACAGGTGCACAGACAGACAGGAAATCCAGGCAGATGACTGTAAAACACCACTAATTGGCAAATAAAAAAGAAATTCGTAGCTAATGGTATGGGATGTTTCAGACTAAACATATGTTGCATCCTCACTGCCCATCTACCAATTATTTCAAACAAGCTGACGGCATGTTCTTGCAAAGTAATCAGATTGACTCCAGTAAATATCCCAAGCCCATTTCTGAAGCGTCTGTCCACTCAAGCTGTTCTTCTCTGAAATGCATAATTAATAACACACGGCACAGAGGTGAAGCAGGGACACGCCGAAGCCAAACTTGTGAAGTCTCCTCGTTTTAAAAATTGTGGAAGAAAAAACTTTCTTGCTAAAGTATATTAAGAGTTATTGAAGATACTGTGAAGAAACTGAGATGAAATTGAGACATGGTGCAAAGGCCACACAGTGCTATCAAATGGTTACAGACACCGGTTCCATGCCCAAGGTCTACTCCTCCGTTCACACATCTTATTTAAAGCACATGTAGTCAGCTCACCTCATCCAAACTACATTTTAAGTCAATTTCCTGTTTTGCTAAAGGAGGCCCTGTTAGTACAATCAGCTGGCCTTTGGTAGAAGCTGTGTGCAATGCCTTGTCCTCCTTCTGGTTAGATATCAACTGGAACACAGACCAAAATGAGCAAAATATCACACATACAGAGGTGCTTAATAACCTTCAGTGCAGCAAAAGGCCAGCTAAATCCCATTTTAGTTTAGTCTCAGCCTCCCGAAGGAGTAGCAAACAGATCGAAATTCATTTGTATTTCCCTCTAGCTATTAATACACCCCTATTGTGAGACGAGGGAGCAAAGTTTCGCGCCTACATCTGGTCTGTTTAAAGAATCTGGGAACACAAGCATCACTACTAATCACAGTTCATGCTTCATAGCTCCCTGTCCACTGATCTCTCTCTGTCTGAATATATTTACTTCAGGCTGAACAAAGAAAGTATGTATTGCCAGTTAACATGGCCGTCTCACAAATGTGCAATCACTGTCCAGCCTAAAGAATAGTACAATGTTAGTCACATAGAATTTGTGAAACAGTGGAAAAATTAACAAGCCTAGGCACCCAGGACAAGCAGAACTTCTTCAGTGCATGTTATTTGATTTTAATTTGTAAATGCCAAATTTATTTTGGTATAATAATAATAATAATAATCATCATCATCATCATCGTCATCATAAAAACAATAACAACAATAATAGAGTTACATTTATATAGCGCCTTTCTAACACTCAAGCTCGTTGTAGACAGATATAGCAAAAAGATATATAAAAAATATATAGAAAAAGACTAGTAGGAAGAAAGAAGGGAAAAGTGTTGGGAGAAAAGGTGTCTTTAAGTTAACTCTTAAAATGGGAGAAGAATGTGTTGTCACTGAGGTCCTGGGGTCAGTCTGGTCTTAGGGACCACCTGTACTGGTGGACATCAGAGTCTGGGCAGAGGTGTAGGGCAGCAGGAGCTCAGAGATATGGCAGGGCAAAGCCATTTAGTGCTTTGTAAGTGAGAAGAGGGAGTTTGTAGAAGAAGAATCCTTTATTTGTCACATATAAATGACAGCACAGTGAAATTATTATTATTATTATTTTTTTGCACATCCCAGCTTTTTAGGAATTTGGGGTTAGAGCACAGGGTCAGCCATGATATGGCACCCTTGGAGCAGATAGGTTTAAGGGCCTTGCAGTGCTGGGCAATGTTGGTGCTTGAACCAACATGAAATGGGCAGGACTATGGGTCCTGTTGGACTATGGGTGTAAAGTGTGCAGAATATTTGGAATGTATAAGCTGTTAACCCTAACATTTGAATCCTGAATATATTGAAACAGGTTATGAAAGAATATGAGATTATGACAGCATGATTTGGGGTTTCAGCATCTTTCAAACGGATTAAGGATCCAAGTCAGGCAGTGTTGTGGAGGACACAAAAAGCAATGTTTGTAAGTGGTCTAATTTTCTGAAAATATATACCTAGATTGCAAACATATGTGGACTTAAAACGTAAATTGCTTCACGGTGGTGCGATGAACCTCAATGTTATAACTACTGAACAGCATATGCAAACTCATTCTAAATCCCACTCCCTGCTGCACTACACACATCAGCCAAGGCATGTGCTGGCTGCTGGTAGAACAATTTTTTACTAGGTGGATTACATAAAATGAGTGGATGAGAGACGCATGGATGATTTTAGGCTCAGGAACACACAGATATGTGGAAACACTGACAAAACCAAGCGGAATAAAGTACATCACACTTTGTCACATTTAGAACATGCAGTCAACTCGCACATAAACACAAAGATGGCATCCAGAATCAGATAATATCTTATATTACTTGTCATTTAGGTTTTCAGGGCAACCAAACATGAGACTGGAGCTTATATTTGCCCAGTAGGTTAGCTAATACTTCCATCTCTTTAAGTCACCCCTAAAAGTGGTGTTTACATGTTGTTAGTTATCTATGTAGCTTGTTAATAACTAAACTTTCACTCTAATGCATCTTCCAGTAGCTGTAATTTAACCACTGAGGCTCAAACATAAAGAGTTGTATGTAAAAGGTTGCTTGTCTTTAAATGTATACTTGTTTACTAAGGGAAGTGGCTGGTGCATGCAGGTTTCCCCTGTCTCTCTTTCTGTCCTTCACTTGTTTTATTTCGTGGTTATGCTGCATTGAGTGCTCACAGTGCTTGTAGAGTGTGGATCACAGCCCTGATGAGCGGGAGCAGAGAGAAATGTTTAATTCATGATCAGACAGACACCCAGGCAAGACACTGAATGGTGTAAGTGGGAACAGCCTACAGGAAAGACCCAGATCTTTCCCTCCAGTCTCACTTGAGTTCTGGTCATCATGACGTTGGCAATTAAAATGGCATATTTCTGATATGCTGTTGGTTTACTGCAGAGGGTTCTGCCGTGCCTCCTGCTTCACAGCCTTTCTTTTGTACCTGCTTGTTAACTATTTTGCTGATACGCACATACTGTAGCCACAATTCAGAGAGTTTGGCTGTCGTCCTTAATTGGACGGAGAGATGTGAACATTTGTAGCTGCTCAATGCCTCATTGTTTCTGCTGTTGTACTTTTGTGTGCTTATATGCAGCTGTCATTCTGGTACTCATGATTTCTTATGCTTGTTTATTGCAATATACAAAAACAGTAACTGCAGGAATGGGCGGAAACCTTCCTTCGCACACCTTTGTATAATAATACTACTACAACTACAACTACTACTACTACTACTAATAATAATAATACTAATAATACTAATAACAACAACAACAACAATAATAATAATAATAATAATAATAATAATAATATATACATAATATACTCTAATTAAACACTTTATTAGGAACACTATATTAACACTGGGTAGTGCCTCCCTTTGCTCTCAAAACAGCCTCAATTCTTTGTGTCATGGATTCTACAAGATGTTGGAAACATTCCTTTGAGATTCTGATCATGTTTATATGACTGCATCATGCAATTCCTGCAGATTTTTGTGTGCATTTTCATACTGCAAATTTCCCTCCTACCACTTCCCAAAGGTGTTCTATTGGGTTTACAGTGGTGTGAAAAAGTGTTTGCCCCCTTCCTCATTTCCTGTTCCTTTGCATGTTTGTCACACTTAAGTGTTTCGGAACATCAAACCAATTTAAACAATAGTCAAGGACAA
>JAFFST010054646.1:106283-118052 GCA_022414735.1 Noturus placidus | reverse complement strand
TGGCTAGGCCACTCCAAAGTCTTCATTTTGTTTTTCTTCAGCCATTCGGTGGTGGACTTGCTGGTGTGTTTAGGATCATTGTCCTGCTGCAGAACCCAAGTTCGTTTCAGCTTGAGTACACGAACAGATGGTCGGACATTCTCCTTCAGGATCTCTTGGTAGACAGTTCCTTTTATCACGGCAAGTCTTCCAGGTCCTGAAGCAGCAAAACAGCCCCAGACCATCACACTACCACCACCATATTTTACTGTAGGTATAATGTTCTTTTTATGAAATGCAGTGTTCCTTCTACGCCAGATATACTTGGACACACACCTTCCAAAGAGTTCCACTTTTGTCTCATCGGTCCACAGAATGTTGTCCCAAAAGTCTTGGGGATCATCAAGATGTGTTGTGGAGAAATTGAGACGAGCTTTGATGTTCTTTTTGCTCAGCAGTGGTTTTCTCCTTGGAACTCTGCCATGCAGGCCAGATTGCCAGTATTTTATTTTTTTTTTGCCCAAATGGGATTTTTTGTTCCTGTATCTCAGATTTAACAAACCTTCTAAAATTTAAAGCAGCCCTTGGCAAATTTGGTTTTCTTTTGAACTAGCCTAATTCGTTAGTGAGTTAAATGGCATCATCACAAGGTGTTATGTTAACTGGCCTCCTTACTGTACATCAACGTACCTTCTAGTGGTTAGTGAGCTTACATCATCTGTGCTGGATCAGCTTGGTCTGGGCTATTTACTTCAAGAAGTATTTATGATTGTATTAAAGTTATAATTCTGTGTTGTTTCACTCTGGTTCACTGCAGGAAAACCAAACCCACCCACCAACTCCAACCCCATTCATCATCTTAGCCATAAATTAAACCAGGAAAAACTCTTTGTAGGGCTAGTATTATTTGTGAATCATATTATTTAACTGCCTGAGAGTAGAGTTTCTCAGTCCTACCTGCAGCGCGCTGTTGAGGAAGCAGCTGTTCTGGCCCGGCTCGTTGCTCAGGCCTTTGCTGGGGGCGATGGAGTTCATGGTGCCCGGGCTAGAATTGCTCTGCAGCCCGCTGCTGCCAGATGCAAAGTAGTTCCGCTTCCACGACATGGATACCGCCCCACTCCTTTCTCCAGTCACCACAAAGGCTGCTTCATTCTCCAACCAATCACGCAGGCGGAGGAAGGCATCCTGGGTGAGTGTAGGTGATGCAAGTTGACAGAAGTAAATGGATGTGTGACAGAAACACAGGTTGAGACACCGCGTGGATAAGCAGGGATGCTGATGTGGACTTGCTTCTATGTCACTCCCATGTGAGGGCAGTGTGTGGGTCTAGAGCAGCGCTGTATATAGCTCAGAAAGTAGAGGCCTTGTTAACAGGTGTGCAGAGTACAATGATGCTGTATTTCTGCTTTTAGGAGGAAGGACGTTAAAGAGACTCTTTTTCTCACAAATCCGTCCCCAACTCGAATAAAATGATGACGTGCCGTAAATTGCAACAAATGGCTTAGACCTTTTGCAGCGCCTTCATGGATTGTCTGCGTGCCTCTTTGTTTCACTCTGGTCCAGGAGAGTAAGTCTACCTTTAGCCAACCTGCACACTCTTTAGCCCCTTGTCACAATCCAGTCTTGTGGTCAAACCCTCTTATCTCTGCTCAGCCTGTTCAAAGAGACAAAGAGAAAGGGAAATACAATAAGTCTATAGAATGCTCCCTAAATAAAACTGCAGATAAGTTTGTAAACAATGTTCTCTATTAAATTTAAGAACAAAACCATGGATTTTTATCATGACACATCTTTCCCAACTAAACAAATTCTCTCTCACTACCCTCTACTCTTCTTCATCATCAGTATGGCAGAATCCCAGCTACGGCTACACGATTAATTGTATTTTAATGGTGAATATAATTTTTGCCTTCCTCAATTTTATTAGTTAAATAGAGTCGACTGCAATATCTGTGAGCTTAGCTTACGTTAGATAATTGGTTTTTATTGACTCTGGTACATTAAATCATGAGCTCTCTGTTAATATGTTTTAAGTGTCTGACCAAACAGCATGCTCTGACAATTTTCCATCTGCCTCTGAAAAACAACACAACACTGCAGACAAAGTGCTTCTTCTTTAACTAACAGAAATCTCTCTTGGGGGGAAAAAAAAATCTGATAAATCAAATAAATTTAAACAAATTGTCATCACTTGTTCTGGCCTGAGGTTGCACGCATACTTAAAAATTGATTTGTCATGATTCATCATTATTTTTTAGCATAAGACACAGATTGTTGATGACCTATACAAGTCAGGTAATGGATATAACAAATACACAAGCAATTCAAAAAAGCAATAACAATCAGGACAAAAATGTGAAAAAAATCAAAATTTTAAATTGACAGGAAGTGTGTTAAAGGGTTAAGGAACAGTCACAGTCGTCTTTACTAGGGACACACGTTCAACCTGCATATTCGTGCAATTATCCAATCAGCCAATTACGCAGCTGCAGCTTAATCCATAAAATCATGCAAATGGAGGTCACGATCTTCAGTTAATGTTCACATCTAACATTAATCTGGTCTCAGTAGCTTTGATCATGATATGGCTGCTGGTGCCAGATGGGCTGGTATGATTATTTCAGAAACTGCTGATCTCACACACAACAGTTTATACAGATTGGTAAGGGGAAAAAACATGTATTGAGCAGCAGTTCTGCAGGTGGAAATGCTTTGTTGATAAGAAAGGTCAGATGAAAACATCCAGACTGTTTCAAGCTTTCTGTAAGACTACAGTAACTCAAATGACAACTCTTTACGACCGTGGTGAACAAAAAGGCATCTCAGAAAGTACAATATGTCAAACCTTGATGCAGACGGGTTACACCAACAGAAGACCAGATCGTTTTCCACTCCTGTCAGCCAAGAACAGGAATCTGAGGCTACAGTGGGCAAAGGCTCATCCAAACTGCACACTTGAAGATCCAATCTTCAACTATCCAGTTTCACTGAGCATGTATATTTTATTCATTTATGCATTGACATTTTACCCCCTCTCATTTTACAAGGGGCATTGGTGGCTCAGAGGTTAAAAACTCTGGGTTACTGATCAGAAGGTCAGGAGTTTAAGCCCCAGCACTGCTAAGCTACCACCGTTGGACCCTTGGGCAAGGCCCTGAAACCTCAACTGCTCAGTTGTATAAATATAAGTCGCTCTGGATAATGGCGTCTGCCGAAAGCCGTAAATGTACCAGAAGGGTGACAAATTTCTGGAGCTGACTGTATTTAGTATTTAAAACATACATTCAGTTAATTCTCCAAAGAGAAGTCTTTGGATGCAGTGTAGACATTTTTAAGAATGTCGGCTCATAATATACAATGTGAAATAAAATAAAGTTATCTGATTATTTAAAGTGTACAAAAACTATAGCTTACTTCATAATTATTGGCACCCGTCTTACAAAATAAATAACATGCACTGACTCTACAAACATGTCTGTGTTGATTTGGGTGGGGTTTTTATGTTCGTCATTATGCTGTTGTATGATCCATTTACACTGGTGGTGGTTGAGTAGATTCAACCCCCTCTCCCCACCCCCATACTATGTAAAGCGCTTTGAGTGTGTAGAAAATATAATTGTACTCATTTACAGCCAAGCCTTAACATCATGGCAGAGGCTAGCAGTATTGGGGCTAAAAGTTCTTGGTTTGAGCTGAATTTATGATGCAACCCATCTTCATTAAACCCCAGATAATCAGTTATTCTTCATATTGTACAATTTAATATATAAGAATTAAAACACAATGGGGTATCAAATGCACAATCTCAACACAGTCAGATTGGGAGAGAAAGCGTGGGAGAGAGTTACCACAAAGCTGTAGATATCCTATGTGTTCCTGCTGCCTGAGCTTGCCTCATGTGTTTGGGCTACATTTCGAGTAGTGTGTTAAGCAGAGTGCAAACCTTTAAAGCATGTGAAGCCAAAGTCTGACAGATATCAGGCAGGTATTGCACCAGGTTATGCACAGAACTCTTTCCTCTCTCCTTCCACTTTTTGTGGCACTGGTTGGCACAAAGTGGGAGTGCTAACATGCTACTAACATGTGTGTACTCACTGTTCTCATGTTTTGTAGATATTACCCAACATTGCATGGACTACCAGTAGCAAGAAATATTCTAAACTGACAGAGCAGGTGAACGAATGCTTTTACGCTTGAGATTTACATACATTCCCTCTCTACAAAACCCCTATTATGGTGTACCCAAGTTGTAATACCCAATGTAATACATTATTATTGTTTTGATTGAAATTAATCTATATACAGTGGGGGGAATAAGTATTGGACACATCAACACATTTTTCAGTAATTTCATATTAGGTAATTCACATGAGATTTTCACTAGACATCAGTATTAACTCAAGAAATCTGCAAATATAAATAATTCACAACATTAAAGTCCATAAATGTTGTTATGTGTAATAAAGTGGAATGACACAGGAACATTTTTATAAATTCTTATTAGACCTAACCAGGCCTTTTATTAGGAACACCTGTACACTTCCTGCAACTATCAAACCAACCATTCATGTGCCAGTAGCGCTATGAATACAATCATGCAGATAAAGGTCAACGTTAATGTTCACATTAGACATCAGAATTTGGAAAAATTTGTAACTTTCAGTAACTTTGACCATGGCATGGTTGTTGGAGCTAAACAGGTGTTCTGGAAGTATTTCAGAAACTTCTGATCTGCATGGATTTTCACACACAATTATCTCTAAAGTTTACACAGAATGGTGCAACAAACAAAAAACATCCAGTGAGCAGCAGTTCTGCAGGTAGAAATGCCTTGATAGAGGTCAGAGAAGAATGGTCAGACTGGTTTGAGCTGATAGGAAGGCTATGGTAACTGAAATAACCACTCTTTGCTACTGTGCTGAGCAAAAATACATCTAATTTTCATTCATTCCTTCATTCACCTTTCTTCATTTAGCTGTGAGATGGCAACGCTACCTGCTGTACCACAAAGGTCAATTTTGTACTTCTAAGAAAGGTATGCAATAGCCTTCCTCAGCAGGAGCCCCTCTTCAAGGCTTCAGCATAGGACTATGTGTAGTCACATTAATTAACTAACATGTTACTATAGCAAGCTATCCTGGTTTAGCATTTTAAATGTGTGTCTAATGCTGGGTGTTATGGCGAACATATAGCACAATACATGAAGACCTTTTTCACAATCCACAATATACTGTATACCATATTTAATTGGTTATTTCATTTGACTCACAAAGCGCAAACAAATCAGTGCAGCCATTTTATGACCAAGGTCACAGATTTTTCCACTTAAAACTTAATTATTACGTAATTATTCAGCATGGAAAAAGAGGAAACCTGAAATGAAGTCAGCACAGGCACCTGACAATACCCAGGATACTCAGGAAAGTGTATTATTATGTTTATACATCACAATACATACCATGTGCCCAGATACTCCCAGTTCTGCAACTATTCTCTCTCTCTATCACCGATTAGTTGAGACCGACCTTCAGTCACTTTATGGGTCAACACTCTCCACGTATTTCATCGATGTGATTCACAAAGCATTTCGGCAGAAGTAGTCGGGTAGTTTGCCATTGCATTGCTTTAAATCTAGTTAACATTACTGTGTAGTGTTGTTACTTAGAACAAGGGTTCTTAGACTCAAGACCTTCCCCTTAACGTACCATTAAACTATGTCAATAGTAGTCCCCACCCACTGAGGAAGACTGGCTGAACACCTTACCAATCAAACCTAACTTAAAATAAAATTCACAGGGAAATAAAACAGTCAAGAAAGAATAAATAAGATTCCACTGAGGTTTGCTTAATTATCATGCATACAGAAGTAACCTCTACTGCAAATTTGTCCTAAAAAAGAAACCTCATTAGTCTTGATATATATATATATATATATATATATATATATATATATATATATTGATTATACTGTATTAGGTTTTTGGCCAAAAGGAAATATATATCAGAATAAATAAATAAAAATGCTTTATCAGTTATATATAGGAATACACTCTCAGAACAAAAAGGTAACTTTTCTTGTTTCTGGGATGAAGCCCCTTATCTTTTGTACATTTAATATGTATCTTTCTTTCACCTGTAAATGTTGATTATAATGTTCCTTTTTAAAAAAGGATTTAAAGTACATACTTGTACCTTTTAGAGTAAAGCTTCAAAAAATGTAAAAAATAAAGATACAAAGGTGTATGCTTATGGGTTGGTAGCAAAAAATGGATTGGTACTTTAGCACCCTTTTTTAAGAGTATAAGATGCATGTAATGCTCCAAAAATAAAATAAGATAAGATAATACTTTATTAATCCCCAGATGGAGAAATTAGGGATGTAGCAAGGGCACCAGAACTTCTAAGGGTGTAGTTGGAACAGAATCAAATACACGATGACGCAGTTGTGAGACCTCTGCTTTAAGGACAAGTGTTCAAACAGGACTGAAGCCTTTAAAATTGTCTTACATGTTCTACCAGGACACTAGCTTACTCACTCACTCACTTCAGGGTTATGCAAATACCAATCCTTTATTTCCCAGCATTCACTACACATGGCATGTTGGGTCAGTTATAAAGACACCCTGTTCATTAGCCACTAAGGTCACATGCTGATTAAGCAGAAATCAGGGCAGCATATCATTATTGTGCCTCTGTGCTTTTACATTTACATAATGCACTGTAGTAGGGACAAGACACAAAGACTGTCAGCTCCTCATAGTAGATTAACCCTGAGCCTTCGGAACTGCAGCTCTACCTGCATATTATATAAAGGAGTCTGTATGAGTGGTGCAAGCAGCCTCTTTAACAGGGCAACAATCAGCACTAACCCTCCTCTTTTTTTTTAATTACATTGTGAGCCTTGTGCACTGTAAACAGGGAGAGCTAATCAAGCCTCGGTCAGTGCACTATTTAACATGTTGCATAACATTCCCAGTGCGCTGTGTAAAAACTGCATTGCCTACAGCCCACACACACACACACACACACACACACACACATCCTTTTCGGACAACTCATCCCTGCCTGCCTTTTATCTCAGGAAAACACATATACCCTTATACAGACACTCTAAATCCCTCTTTAATTCCATTATCTGGCTCGGCTCCAGTGCCAAGCTGCTAGGCGAGGAAAGGCCTTGGCAATCTAGGAGAGGGCAGCAGGGTTGCATCATGGACTGCCACTAACATAAAGGGCTGTGACAAGGGGTTCCCTCAAAGTTCATCATATCGCCATGATAACACATCAGGTTTAACATGAATTATCAAAGCAGGAGATTAGTTAACAGTTCATTAGTTCATTAGTAACCAGGAAGCAAATACCAACGCTGCATTCGACAAGAACGGAAATGAAAAGAAAACGCCCCCCCTCCAAACCCTCCCACCCCCTGCATATGATGTATTAGTTGTCACGTTTTTGTCCAGACGACAGAATCTGAACACTGAACTTGATTTTATTAACTAAGGAGAATGTCATTTAAAAAAGTGAATTAGGATGTAGTTATCGTTTGGGAAAAATATATTTTTTTCATCAACAAGATTAACACTGCATAGTCAAAGAATTGTACACCACGAAATAAGAGCCATCTGTAAAAGTGAGGCAAATATGTTCTCATGTTCACAAAGCCAAAGCCACAATCATTAACACGGCATTTCACAGTGCCAGGACCCTGCACTCTAAGGAGATGGCAGAAGCCCTGATACACATTAATGTAAAAAAGGTCATGTAAAACAGGCAATTTATGACACTGTAAGCTGCAGAAGGAGTCGTTAAATATTGACAATCATGTAAATGTGAACGAGATCTTGCTATGATATAGAGAAGGGTATTCGAAAACAGTTGAGCTGATGCTTCAATTCCTTCAGGCATTTTTTAGCACTTGTACGTGTTGGTCTGTGCACCCATAATCCCAGCACAGATGTATTTGATCAGAAAAAATCCCAAATGTTCAATATTAAGCACATTAGGCTTATCTTGCTTTACATTATCTTATTTATTTAATAAAACCAGTAAAGCTTCCATCCATCCATTTTCCATACCTCTTATCCAACACAGGGTCATGGGGAGCCTGGAGCCAATCCCAGGGAATTGGGGTACAAGGCAGGGGACACTCTGGACAGGGTGCCAACCCATCACAGGGCGCATTTGGACATACGTTCACACAATTTGGAAGTGGTAATCAGCCTACAACACGTGTCGTTGGAGTAAGAGAGGAAACCAGAGTACCCGGAGGAAACCCCAAAGCACAGAGAGAACATGCAAACTCCATGCATACAGGGAGGAGACGGAAAACAAACCCCCAACCCCAGAGGTGCAAGGCAAACGTGACAAACACCCCACCCCATTCCCAGTAAAGCTTTAGAACCACAATCAGTTCCAAACGGATTTAATAAAGTTTTTAAAATATAGACTTAATAACATTTCATTAACTAAAATTGCAGTTCACTGAAATTACATTTCGATTCAATGCTGACTTTCTTCATGCTTGTCTTCATGTTCTAAAACTTCAGATCACAATATTAACAACATCCTGTAAGATTTTACTTCATTCAGGAACCTATTTAAGGTGTTTAAGTGACCAGATGATTAGAATTATAACTAAAATAAATAACTCAATATGAACTATTACAACTATAGCCATAATAGTTGTTTCAAAGTTGTGTTTGAATACTTTCTAATTGTCCATCAACCTTGTACTGTTAACATGTCAATGCAATAAATGAGCCTCTAATGATTATCCACTGCACTTAACTGGCAGCATGGAAATAGATACATATCACTGTAATTAATCCTGACAGTTATCTGCTACATTGAGATTGGAATTATGATGTTGAACATTGTGTGTCAGAAAAAAAGTTGGATGAGAAGAACAACAAACGCAGCACACACACGTCCTTCACTGGTCTGTTACACTGATCACATTTGCCTGTGATCTCATTTGTCTTAGCTAAACTACCTAAAGTTGGGAAATGTTAAATGGATTCCTTTCCTCCATTACCATATCCTGCTGTTCTGCAAACAGTACATGTTCATGACTGTACTGAGTCAAGTCAAATGGGTTTTAATGTCATCGTTCTGGGAACATTAACTAGACAGGACAACAGTACAGTGACAACGGAAAAAAAAAACTGCAAACTACTGCAAAGTGTAGGGTCTGCTTTATCATGCAATTGGGTAAGAAAAAAAAGAAAACTCTTACCAGGAGAAATCCGATGCCATTAAGGAAGAAAGACAGCTTCAATGGGTGGAAGGGTTTAGGAATGGGAAGCATAGTTGAAACTAAAAATCAAATAACTACCAAATGCAAGAGATGTGATGAGGCAGAAATTAGCGCCTTCTTCATTCGGACATGGAGGCAATAACCTTTGAGGGCGAGTCATTTCAATTCATTAATGAAATTGCACCAAATCCAAAAAACGGCTGATGACTAAGACTTGTTAGAACTAGACTAAACCCAAAGGGAGCAAGACACGAGATGTCAACGCTGGCATCAGAATGCAGTTCAGTTCAAACACATCCTGCTAAAGCAGCACAGTGGTGAGAAAAGAAAGAGAAAAAAACATCCAGGGATTGAAACTGAGCAATTAGGCAGTGAACACCAGCTTTTATTGAGCTTTTAATGCAAGTTGTCATCCTTCAGATGCTGAGTATGGCTAGGAACTCTAGCATAAATGTTGTGTGGTACACTGTGCTGCCTCGCATGACACTCGTCGTTGAAAGGGTTTGCGTGACTGCTGCTCCTGTGCTCCTACAGAGTGTGTCATTGATCACTGAGGGCTATGTTGGCAGGCCATGGAGGTCTCCAGGGTGTGAATGAAGCTCTGGAAGACAGCCAGAGAGATGGGAGGGATGTACGACTCTCCTCACTGTGCAGGCATAAGGGACAAGCAGCACTTATCTGCAGGGGAGGTGTGGGCGGAGGCATGGGGCACAACAACTGAGCAGCCGAGATGGAAGCTGTGCATTTTAATTCAAGGAACCTTTTAATGACATTATTCCAATCGATTCCTGACATGGCACAAGTGGAATTTATTTGCAAATACTTCGAACACTTTCTTTTCTTAACTCTGTCTCCATTTTTTTTAACCTGGCTAAGTCTTCATTCCAATTAAGGCATCTAACTAACATGTGGCAAAAATCATGCACACACATACACAAAAAAAAAAATCTGCTGGCATGCTTGGAACTGCAGCCATGTAATTACATTAAAGGGGCATTAGATTTTTCACGTGATTAGTGACTCCTGTTGCAAATCCGATTTCAGTCCTTCCTAAGCGAGGAGGACGAGCTGAAGTCAACGCATAGCCACCGCTCACCAGCTGAGTCTTGCTGCCTAATAGGACTCCCCCATCCTCTAGCAAGGAGAAAATTATTAAGGACACTCCTACTTTTCTTCAGAAGATGCATGGAAAAACAGACACATTAAAATCCTGAGCATACATTAACCCTGAGGGCCTGGTACTTCAAAGCAAATGGGAAAATACATGATGAACTAAAAGAATTTAGGGCTTTTAGCCAAGTCAGTTTAACTGAGCACATAGAAGGCAGATACTGGCGTACTAAGCACACAAAATAGATCTAAAGTACTGAGCACATAAAGAGTAGAGCTGTCAAAATGATCTCCCAGTCTACCTCTATTTACACACAATGCCATCTGTGCAGAATTGTTCTTGTTTTATTTTTATCTCTGTATTCCTTTCAGCACATTAGATTTGAAAAAAAAAAAATCCTTTTGAGGTTGAAATGCAGCTTTAATTTGAGAACTGTTAAGAAATCATTGGGGCATGGTGACTTAGTGGTTAGAACATTTGTCTCGCCCCTCCACGGCTTGCATATTCTCCGCATGCTTTGGGGGTTTCCTCCGGGTCCTCTGGTTTCCTCCCCAGTGCAAAGACATGTGTTGTAGACTGATTGGCACTTCAGAATTTTCCACAATGTGTAAAAAGGTGTGTGATTGTGCCCTGCGATGGGTTGGCACCCCGTTCAGGGTGTCACCTTCCTTGTGCCCTGAGCTCCATGGGATAGGCTCCAGGTTCCAGTGGTATGGAAAATGTATGGATAGAAATCACAGACCTTTTCAAACATTATAAGGTGCCACTGAGGTGCTTGATATTTTTCTTCAGTCTGGTTTGTGGGCATAGCAGTAAATTTTTAACCAGACCTAGTAGGCAAAATGAAAGACTCCTTAACTATACTTTAAAAAAACTTAACAGTGGTTTAGTTTTACATATGAAAATTAGGTGAGGCTGTAACAACTGTCATGTACCACTACATGTCTGTCAGTACAACTGCAATGTGAAATCACAGATGATTAAAGACAGAAATGTGTATTAAGTGGTATTGTTTTAGTCTAATAATATTCGGAAAATAAAAATTGGTCAGGCTTTTCCTTAAGTGTTGCTAATCAATCAATGTGCATAACTGTGAATTTAAGAAACAAATCACGGTACCATGCAAACTTGTAACTCATCTTGCTGATTTTCAACCTTTCCATTTCAGGTGGCAATAAGACACTGAAAATTTACTGTCTCAGTTGTTTATTAGATTACACTGATGGTTATATTGAGGAGGCTTCTGCTCCTCTCTGGCTCAATTCCTATATCCAAGAACACGAACCCAAGATGACAGGGGCTCACAGGCACACCAGCATGTATATATACTGTACAGTGGTGTGAAAAAGTGTTTGCCCCTTTCCTCATTTCCTGTTCCTTTGCATGTTTGTCACACTTAAGTGTTTCGGAACATCAAACC
>JAFFST010054646.1:88151-102327 GCA_022414735.1 Noturus placidus | reverse complement strand
CCAACCCCACGGTTAGTGGATTAGTGGACAACCCGCTCTACCGACTGAGCCACAGCCGCCCCTACATTCCCCATTCTTTCAAAGATAACAACTTAAACTCGATGCCATGGGTGTCACCGGGGATGCGTCCACCACCAACAAGTTTGGTCCTTGTTATTTATTTGTATGCCAGGACTACTCTTAAAATATGCAAACATTAAGGAAGATATTGAAGAAAAAACGAATTTAGATATTTGACCTTGCTGGGACCGTCGTGCTGTTTGGAGTTTATCTGCTGTATATAATGAAAATTCTATATACAAACATGAGAACTATATACAGTACAAATTCAGCTGCCTATTAGCCTTTTAGCATTTGGGTGTGTAAGGCTTTGTCATCATTCTTATTACTCCATCAGAATAATAATCAGACCTCATGATATAACATATTGCTCAACCCTAATTGTTTTGCTGTCAAGCTACTCATAGATATTAGATTTTAACCCTCCCGTTTAATATCACAACCAGGTGAGATGCTCACATTATAGGATAAGATTTGTAGTATGCACAGGCCCAAATCTGTTTAGGAATTGTTACACACTGTAACAGGCCTGAAGAATTACCAGACCTCAATTCCATAGAAACTTTTATTTGGGATTATTTGGGATAGCAGGCAAAACACTAAAATTTAGCTGAATTGCACTTTCAGTCAGTAGTAGATTGAACTAAAGCTGACAGGAACTGTCTTAAGACACTGGTAGAATACTTACCTGAGGCTCATTCTATCTCAAGTTGTCTATTGGAGGTTGCTCGACTGTTTTTAATTTTCCAGGGGAGGCTTAACTGAGTATTAGTAAAGAATGATATATGTGGCAAATGTTTCTTTGGGAGCTTATAATTACTAAATGATCAAGTTTAATTTATAGTTACAAGTGCCTTAAAATTCCAATAATAAAATAATAAAAACACCAATAATAAAAACACCAATAATCATGACAAATCCATATTCAAGACACTTGCCACTTTTAACTTTCCCTCATTTTCTACCTCACTCCCTTTTTCTATTGTAGTTAGTTACATTTATATAGGGCTTTTCGAAACTCTCAAAGCACTTTACTTAGTATGGGGGGGGGGGGGATCTCCTCAACCACCACTAATGTCTAGCATCCACCTGGATAATGCGATTGCAGCCATAGTGCACAAGAATGCCCACCACACACAAGCTATTGGTGGAGAGGAGAGGAGAGTGATGTACTGTAGCCAATTCAGAGATGGGATTATTAGGGGGCCAATGGGGGGAACTTGTGAGGACACCAGGGTTATATCCCTACTTTTTTACGATAAGTGTCCTGGTATTTTTAACGACCACAGAGTCACTACCTCAGTTTAACCTCTCACTTGAAAGACAGTGCTGTTTTTACAGTATAGTGTCCCCCTCACTATACTGGGGCATAGTGTCCCCCACACAGACCACAGGGTGAGCACCCCTGCTGGCCTCTCTAATATCACTTCCAGCAGCAACCTTAGTTTTCCCCAGAATGCCTCGCATTCAGGTACTGCCCAGGCTCAACCCTGCTAAGCTTCAGTAGGAAACCAGGCAAGAACTAAAAGGTTGATATGGCTCTGGCTACCTATATGATTGTCTGTTCACACCAACTATAGTTTGCCAGGTCGGCCCAGATAAGCTTGGCAAATGTGGCAACATATAGCTGGTGTAAAGATGAGAATAAAAAACCATAGAAAAATCAAAATCTACATACTGTATGCCTAGCTGTGTGAGTAAAGCGCTCATGGGGGGAAAGGGTTTATAATATAAGCAGTACACATAATAGATGCCTTTTTATGAGAAGTACTTTTCCGTAATTTATGAGTGTTGCTCATAAATTAATGGAATTAGACACATCTGGTGGTGGGCCAAATGTTAATTGCAAGTCCTGGATATGGCAATGATGCATAAAATAGACTCAATCAAATATACTGTACATTAAAAACAGCCACACTTTTATATATTTGTTTTTCCAACAGAAAGTCTTTGGTTTAAAAATTTTTAATCACTCAAGTATCTAGACTTGTCCAATGTGTTCCAGAGTAAACAGCTTAACCATATAATAATAAAAATAATAATAATAATAACTGACTTGTACTTCTTGAAATGTACTTGAACTGCCAGAGCCATATCTCCCTGCAGTTCTCGTCTGGTTCCCCACTGAAGCTAATCAGGGTTGAGTCTGGCCAGTACCTGGATGGGGAAAAATAAGGTTGCTGCCGAAAGTGGTATTAGTGAGGCCCGCAGGGTGTTCTTACCCTGTGGTCTGTGTGGAGCCTAATGCCCCACACAGCATAGTGACAGGGACACTATACTGTAGAAACAGCACCGTCACTCGCATGAGATGTTAGACCGAGGTCCTGAATCAGCAATGGCCTGGTGTTCTGTGAGCGCAGAGTTATGCTTTTACTGACACTTTTCGTAAAAGAGAAGGGGCATTACCCCAGTGTCCTGGTGAAATTCCCCCATTGGCCCTTATCTATCATGGCCCCCTAATAATCCGAACCTCTGAATTGGCTACATCACTCTCTCCTCTCCATTAATAGCTGGTGTCTGGTGGGAGCTCTGGCGCACTACGGCTGTCGTTGCATCACCCAGGTGAATGCTACACACCAATGGTGGTTGATGAGATTCCCTCCCCCCAACAATGTAAAGTGCTTTGAGTTTTTAGGAAAAAGGTGCTATATAAATGTAAGGAATTATTATGATTATAAAATGTACTGCAGTGGAATTTTCTTTTCATTTTTGGTAAATGGCGCACTTATATAGCACTTTTATCCAAAGCGCTTTACACTGTGTCTCATTCACCCATTCACACACACACTCACACACCAATGGTAGCAGAGATGCAATGCAAGGTGCTAGCTTGCCATTGGGAGCAATTTAGGGTTTAGTGTCTTGCCCAAGGACACTTCGGCATTTGGCATCATCCGGGCCGGGATTTGAACCACCAACCCTACGATTAGTGGATTAGTGGACAACCCGCGCTACCGACTGAGCCACAGCCGCCCACCGGCTAATATTTATATTTGGATTTATAAACATTTTATTTCCAAACTTTGTGTGGAGAGCCAAGTAGAAGCACTCAATTATTATTACTATTATTATTATGATTAATATTATTATTATTATTATTATTATTATTATTATTATTGTTGTTGTTGTTGTTGTTAAATAATTTTATGAAATATAATATGTGCCAAAGAACAAACAACAAAATGAAAAGCTGTTTCCTTGCTTTCCCATTTTCATTTTGAAATAAACAAACAAACAAACAAAAAAAGAAAGAATGCATAGACTTGCAATGCTGAATAATGCTAACTCTGAGCTTTTCCCCCAAGCAGGGAGATGCAGTAAAATGAAGGTTCCAGCTGAAGCTGCACATGATGCATGTTAGTACAGTCATGTGTACTGGAACGTGATGGTGTACGCAGTGTTCAGTGAACGCTTGCCCTACACATCTCCTCTAAACACCCTGTATGCTGGCAGAGCTGTGCTGGGGCTGAAATCGCCGAATCAGCGTGAGTATGTGAACCGCGCACTAAGGTCTTAGTGCTGATGCATATTGATGACTCAGAGTGTGACTCATATGGGGATGTGGGAGCAGCCCTTTAAATGATGCCTTATATGCACCAATAATGCACTAGAAATTGTATTCATGAAACCATACATTTTCACCTCTCATATTTGTGCACCTTTTGGGACCGTGATTCTCTAAGTGTAGTCCAGAAAGAATAGCAAAGAAGTGTGTGTTTTTGTCAATTTTTACTATTACTTCCTGTACTTTCCCAAATACAAGGAGCTGAATCCTTTATATTAATATTGCTATAATAATAAAAAAAAACTAACCATTCCCAGAAAGATCTTATTATTTAGCTAAAAAGACAGAACTGAAATATCCATGAAGCACTGACCCAATATTTCAACAGATCACTCAAGCTCTGAACAATTCACAGTAAAACCAAATTACATTGGTTTTTTTTTTTTTTTTTTTTTTTTTTTTTTTTTTTGCTTTTTGTGTTACATAAAAATTATCATTAAATAAAATGATAATTTTGATAAAACGTTGAATAATATTGTTACTATAATAAAAAAATTAAATGTTACAAATATGTTAATGCACTGAGAGCGGAGAGCTTAATAAGGACGATGGAATATATTTACCAAATGTGATTCATATTTGAGTAGCTGGATTATAAATATGAAAGAAATCTGTGCTGTTATCAGAACAGGGTCCTAGAGAAATAAAAAAAATTAGTGTATAAGAAATGTTCCCTGGTTACAAAAGGTTTAAGAACCCTGTTTTAGTCTATAGTGACTGCATGAAAAACATAGCACATAAGAAGGTTGGGTCTAATAAGTGCCATGGAGATCACTTGTGTAAGGAAACGGTTTCTAGCTGTAGTTATTTGCGGTAATGTGTAGGCTCTGTTGTCACAGGTCTGCCTTCGGAGCAAAGGTTTGAAATACATTTATTAAAAATTTATCATGCATCTACAGTATCAGGATTTTCTCAATGTTTAACACTAAAAGTGGCCTGCTTGGGTTAACAAGCTGAGAGGGAGTGTGACTGGATATTTGGATGACTCAGGTGTTTTCTCTAGACATGAGCAAGCCTGGAGGAGTGTTCTGAGCTTGGAGCAGAGAAACCAGAATCACCTCGAGCATTTTGCCTCGAGTCACAGCTAATGGCAAACCCAACTCAACTTCCAAGAACCTGAAAATCAAGCAGCTGAAATCACTAATATTTATTATTGCTTTGTCCTGCTCTACAGACACTGTCATAACTCAAACTCTCCTGCTATTCATTTAGACCTAGTAATTATATAAAGGTAGAACTGATATATGAAGCGCATTCTCACAGAGGGAATAGGGTGCAAAATGATCTGTTATTGATTGTGAGAGTGGAGCAGGGCTGTTGAGTTGTAGGGAGATTTACCGCTAGCCTCGGCTCATGAAATGCAACGAGGGATCCTCCAGAAGGCGTGGGCCCGGCGAGGGGTGCCTGCACAGCAAACACATAAACAATACTCTGATCATGGAAACTGCTCCCAGAATCTTAAGTGTTCAATTTAGGCACTTAGTAGAAGAACATGTCTGAAATTCAATCATGTATCTGATTAAGAAATCTGCTGTTAGTGAAAGATGACTTCATGCAAACAAATTTGGAGTTCTAAATATTATTTTATGAAGTATGCCTCCTGGACATTCAGGTATCTACAGTGACTAAGTTTACATGGACAGCAGTAATCTTATTCTGAGTAAGACAATATTGCGATTAAGGTGTTTACATAAGTCGCTTTTAGAATACTCCTTTCATGTTCCTGTTTTACATGTTATAGAACATAGAGCGATTAACAGCACATGTCATTACGTCCCAATGCCACGGCGTCCGACGTCTTTCCAGGCTTTCACGTATAGACATACAGTTCGTCTTCTTTATGCTACCGTATACAGTTTGGGTTTTTTTTTTTTTTTTTATGAATGCTTCAAGTACAGTTAATTGTTTTTCATGCTATACATGCAAATAGACGACTGCTTGAAGCCGTGGGCTGCATCCCAAACCGCATATTCCTATCGTCTATATAGTAGCTGAGGTACATGTATTTAACATACTATATAGTAGGCAAGTTCGCAGTTTTTGACACAGCCATGCTCTCTTGTTTGCAGTCTTATGGTTGAGCACTGTCGTGTGTGTACTTGTCCTGTCACAAAATGCAGTGAAAACTCCCACACAACGTTAATAGTATGATTAAGGCGTGTACATGTCTGTAATATAAGTCGATAACATGACTAAAACAGGAGTACTCCACACATCTTATTTCGATTTGTGTTTACTTCGAGTATGACCTTAATAGGATTAAGGTAATAAAAAATTTCTGTTTACATGGTAGTTCCTAAATCAGAGTATTGTATTAATCTGGTTAATATTGGATTATTGTTGTCCATGTAAACGTACTGACTATGACATTCCATAAGGATCTTTCCATTTCTTATAATCTACAGTTGCCATAGTTAGGTTAGTTTCCATTTGGAGTATTTTCTTCATAAGTATTTTTCTATTGGCATTTGGATTATTTCAGAAAATTTTTTGATCAAAATAATCTTCACAAAGTACCACAACTTTTATGAACTTTGAAGCCTAAATACAACCCACCCCAGAAATAAAAAGCTAAAGGTAGGCAATAAATAGGCTACACGATGGTCGCACGACTTCAGCGTTTTGACGTTTAATGTCCCCAACAACCTCTGAAGTCCCATTTAGCCACTTTTATCAAACACCCTTTTCAAAACATGTAAAAGCTTACCAAAATCATAAGTTGGGTACTACTCATGTATTTTATGTCGTAGAATAAACCGTGAAAATATCCTGAGTTTGTGTTAACCACAGAACTTATTTAAGGCAAAAACCTGTTAAAAACCCGTTGACTTCGGGACGACGGAACTGGAAGTGCAAAAATGTTAACTCATTTCCGGGTTTTAGGACTAATTTTTACAGCACTCTACTGCAAATTAGAGTGAAATTAAAGCCAATCACGATCTGTATTAAACAATATTAATGTAGTGTTAAAACAAAATAAAGCAATCTGAGCCACAATGCACACTTTAGCAGTTCCTATCAGATATGGTGTAACAGTGGGACAAAGCAGATTATCTCAAGTGATTCATGCCAATTACCTCCCCTAAACAGAGGGCCACTAAACGGTCACATCTCAAATCTTCCACAGCTAAGAGCTACAGAAATGTAAATGACTTTGTGATCAAAAGAACACAGCAGCTATCAGTAGAGAGTTTCAGACAAGCAACATGCTGTTTGATCTCTTTTTATAAGCGATCTGAGACATTAGTCTCTGTGATCAAAATATTTATCTAAAACCTTCGATACTGATCAAAATAAACTGCATGGTGTGTTGCACTTCCCATGTACTTGTCAGTAGAGATAAAAGATAGCAGTCTTTCTCACACAAATACAGCTGGAACTGCAAAAGGGCAGCCAAATCTTTTACAATGTGGGGCCTGAAGAGTGACATAAAGGGGAATTATAACATTCTAATACGTCTAAGGTTCTGTGATTTAAAGGTGCAGTTAGTAATATTTAAGTACTCATAGATCTATAATGATCATATAATGATCATTTCAAATACCTTGAAAAATCTCTGATCAGAAACATTGCTGTGCAATTAAATCAGACACCTGATTACATTTTTCTCCTCCAAAAATGGGCTCCAGGCTTAAGAGTGCTCAGCTATGCTCTTT
Organism: Noturus placidus; assembly: GCA_022414735.1. NCBI lineage: Eukaryota > Metazoa > Chordata > Actinopteri > Siluriformes > Ictaluridae > Noturus > Noturus placidus. Next base: position 95,046 of record JAFFST010054646.1, on the reverse strand, counting down.
TCTCTTAAAAGGTAACTCTTGAGATTACAGGTTAATGTTACAGAGATGGACAAATCATAATAGGTATAGTAGTATACCTTAGTATCCAGTGTACTAAGCAATCCCATGTTTCAGTTGCTTGGAAACTGATTAGTCTAAAAAGTAGTAACTAACAACTGTTTAAGTGCATGAATGGAGACTAATAGAAACAAACATGTAGTCTATATGATTTGTATCCTCTTCTAACATATGTATAATTTAGCTCGTGTTTGCACTGTCTGATTGTGCCCTGCGATGGGTTGGCATCCCATTCAGGGTGTCCCCCGCCTTGCTCTCAGAGTTCCCTGGGATCGGCTCCCAGAAAAATTACATGATGACTGAACTTTATTTTACACAATCAACCAGATTCCAGTTTTGTGATTGTTGCGGCCACAAATCCTTGATTTTGCTGTGGCATTTTTCATTTATTTTGCGATGCAACCTGGACAGATTTTTTTGTGCTTTTTTTAGCGGAAAACTACTTCAACTGGCAAAATTGCAACTGCATGCAATTCTTTTGCACGGGCTTTCACAGTGATGTTAGTTGGTAAATGAGATCTTTTAGCTGTACCCATGATTGAAGCACTTGAATCAAAGAGAGCTTTGGCTGAATGCGCATTGTGATGACTTCACATAACATGTCTTGGCCCAAATCTGCAGAAAGTCTGCAGAGATTTTGAAAAATTGCAAGCTAATCCGAATATTGCTGCATTGCATGATTTTGCATTCATTGCCACGATCGCAAAATTACAAAATTAGTGAGGGAGTGAAATTGTGTGCAGTGCAGCAGGTGGGATTCGGAATAAGAGCTGTGAACTACAGTTATAGCATAAAGGTGCATCGTAACACTGTGAGGAACATTAGGTTTAAGCATATCAAATGAAAATGTTTTACTAAAGTCAACAGGATTTTCTATTTTTTAAATAATTTTTCTGGCTGTTGAACCATCTTGTCCACTATTGTGTCAGTTTGCAGGCAGTAGAGAGCTCTAAAAATAAAAAATAAAAAACTGCCTCAAATCATTTGTTTATTTACAAACAATTAATCCATTTTTGTCTTTTCTGAGAAACAAAGGCCTTTTTTGACTTTGGGGTGTTCTGTGAGGTTGGTACAGGTCAACCACATTGTGTTAGAGCAGCACAATGGGTGTTTCACCAACCAAGACAAAAAGCTACTGTTAAGGAACAAAGATGTCAGTTATGAGCACAACAACAGTGATCGTATCCTGACCACATCAGAATGCCACATGATTTTTCCACGAGTCAAAAATAAGAACAGAATGAGAGCTCCCTGGTACCTCACTACTCTGCTTTTTTTATTAATTTATGCTCCTTGGGTTTTGGTTTTATTTGGGTAATAGGTTATAAAAGCATATTTACATGAGAGGGAATAAGACCATCTCTACATGAGACCTGTTCCCTTTTCTTGTATTATCATTAGACATGCACTGTAAAGAAACCTTCACAAACATTTGGACCAAAGCCATCCTAAATGCAGTGTCAAACAACTCTTCCATCTTTCTCCAGAATCCCAAACAACCACAGGCCAAATATAACAATGCAAATATAGCTTCATTGGTTTAAAATATCTTTGATCACAAATAGCTTTTTTATATGGTTCATGTGTGATGCACTGTGTGTTCTGACACTTTTCTATCATTTTTATATCTATATTTGTGCTACAATAGCTCTTCTGTGGGATTGGACCAGATGGGCTAGTCTTCACTCTCCACATGCATCAATGAGCCTTGGGCATCCATGACCCTGTCGGCGGTTCACCGGTTGTCCCTCCTTGGAACACTTTTGGTAGGTACTAACTCCTGCATACCGAGAACCTCCACTGCTGTTTTGGAGATGCTCTGAGCCAGTTGTCTAGCCATCACAATTTGGCAAAGTCACTCAGAGCCTTACACTTCCCAATTTTTCCTGCTTCTAACACATCAAATTAAAGAATTGACTAGTCACTTGATGCCTAATATATCCCACCACTTGACAGGTGCCATTGTAACAAGATAATCAACGTTATTCGCGTTACCTGTCAGTGTTTTTAAAGTTATGGCTGATTAGTGTAGATAATATACACATTTTTGTGGTAAAATTACCCCATAGGACACTATACTGTACTACTAAAATACCCCATGATGTTCTTTATGTCACTCCTCTTTATCTATTAGCCTCCTGTCTCTGACTATGTATATCTCTCTAGACCAGCTATTGGCCACACTCCAGCAGTCAGGGACTTAAAGTGCGATTCACGTGTACAGATAAATTAATGGATTTATCAACTAAGACAAGTGTTGTCTGAAACATTTTCAGCAGTTGATCCGTCAACATCTCTCTTGTGACAGCATACCCATGGGAACAATTATCCATTAAACATATACAAGCTTCAGGAGAGGAAAAAACACATTCTGGGAATTCCCAGGGACAGGATAGCAGGTGATGTCTGCTGATAAAAGACCTGTTCTTAGAAAGGCACGAAACACTCAGACAGGAAAAGCTGTTCTTCTACAAATGGTATCAGGTACAAGAAATTTTGAAAAGGATTTTGTAAATGTCTCTAATACACATGTCCAATAAACGGACTTACACGATTAACTTTTCCAAGAATAATACAATGTTGCCATAAAATGCTACTGTTGCCACAAAATGCTACTGTGATGGTGGGCCAGTGGCCCACACACAAAAGAGAAAAAACACTCCTCCTTCGACTCCCGCCAGGGTGCTGAAAGAACAGTTCAGCTTCAGCACCACTAATGTTTTGGAAAGCCTGACAGCCCATGGCTGGAAGGCAGGGCCACAGAAACACACACAACTGGCGGTGACAATACACCATCCAGCAGCCAATGGGAATAATAAAAAGGCTTTCCTCCTACAGCAAGGTGAGCGGCTGTCTCCATGACACTTTCTTCGATGAAGACCACACTCCTTGGCTGGCTCCCCAGAGCTCCCCCCAAAATGGCTTCAGTACTCCTGGGTCACACAACCACACCATGTTTCCTGGAGAAGAAGACACCAACACCAGGACACCTCACTCCCCTTTTCTCTAGTTTCATAACACTTTTTAAATAGAAAGCACCAGGTTTTGCAGCCCGCCGCAGCCTAGTCTTGCAGGCATAAGCACAGAAACCACCCACCCAGACCCAAATAAATCCCATGCTGCAGCACTAGAAACAAACATTCAACAGCAAGCAGTGACTCAACTGCTGGTACAAAGTCTACAAATCACTCCTATAACACAAGACAATGGCCACTGCTGCTGTCATCCCCCTCCTCGACCCCTTCCGAGATGCCCAGCACCATGTTCCCTGCCTGACCAAGTAGGACCACGGCAAAGGCTATCTGGAGGCTTTGGAACAGACCTCCCTCCATGAAACCTGGGACATTGAGAAATAGTCCTGCAGCCTCACCCTGCTACTCTCTGGGGAAACCTGAACAGCTTCCTATGGGCTCTCATAAGAAGAACCAGCTCACTGTATGAAAATAAAGGATGAGATTTTAGCACAATGTGGCCAGACACTCTACCAGGCCGTAGCAGAGGTCTACTAGTGGAGCTATCAGCCCCAAGCCAACTTTCAGGGACAGGTGGACACCCTCCTGCGCATCACCAAGTGGTGGCTGCAACCAGACCAAAAAAACGCCATCGAGATTTCAGAAAGGGTAGCCAGGGACCGGTTCCTAAGAACTCTGCCACCAGCAGAACACCAGGCCATTGTATGCAGGCCCCAAACAACCCCAGAGAGATTATTGCGGCCCTGGAACCAGCCATGACCACCCTGGAATTTGGCAGGGAAGAGCTGAGAGCACCAAGCCCAAAACCTCCTAGAATGGTCCCTACCTTACTGCCCTGAATGGAACAACACCGGCAAGAGAGGGAACAGCCAACGTCGCACCGCCTACAGGACAAGGCCATGTCAACAGAGCTGAACCCAAAATCCTGAAAACAGCCAACAAGCCCTGGCTGGTAGGCTGCATCTTCCACACATATAAACCACCAAAAACACCCACCCTGACAGAAAGAGTAGAGGGACACCAAAACACAGCCATGTTGGACTCAGGAAGCACCTTGACCCTGGCCAGACCAACAATCCTGCCAAAAAGACCCAACAGGAAAGGAGCCATAACAGTAACATGCATACATGGAAATGCCTGTGAAGTCCCTGCAGTCGAGGTAAATATCCAAAGCCAAACAGGCCCCTGGCCACCTCTTGTGGGGATCATCTGTGACCTTCTAGTACCACTACACCTGGAAAGAGACTGGCTAGGGTTCCCAACCGGCCCAGCTCCCAAGTCCAAAAGAGCGCCACAATGAGAGAAGGCTCCATGGGTCTGGCAGGCCTACATGGCCCAAATTGAAGGGGTTGACCAAAGACTCCCAGCAACCTACTTCTTGTTCAGGGGAGGATTACTCTACTACAAGACCAACTGCAGAGGAGAAACCTGTGACCTCCTGGTGGTCCCCAAGGCAAGGACCCAGCCACTGATGCACTTGGCCCATGCCCATCCACTCGGCAGTCACCTGGGGTCACGAAACATGCTAGAAAAACTGAAGGGCCATTTTCTCTGGCCCGGAATGGAAACAGAGGTTCGAGACAGTGCCCCAGTGCCAATGCACCTCCCTGAGGAAACCCTGACCAGCACACCTTATTCCCCTCCCTATCATCGGCGTCCCCTTTTAGAGGATTGGCATGGACCCCATTGGGCTGCTCCTGAAATCCACTTGGGGTCATGAATACCTTCTGGGCATCATGGACTACGCCACAGGTACCCAGAGGTGGTGCCACCACGTAAAGCCACCTCCCATAACATTGCCAAGAAACTCATGCTCCTATTCAGCCGTGTGGGGATCCAGAAGGACATACTAACAGACCAACGTACACCTCTTACTTCTAACCCAATGTCTGATCTGTGTAGGCTGTTGCAGGTTAAACACATGAGAATGTTGGTCTACCACCAACAGATGGTTGGGCTTGTCGAACGTTTTAACCAGACCCTAAAATGGATGCTGTGCTAGGTGGTATATAAGGAAGGGAGGAATTGGGAGCTCCTCCTGCCTTACATCCTCTTTGCTTTCCGGGAGTGCCCTCAAGCACCCACAGGGTTCACACCATTCGAGCTCCTCTTCAGACGGCGACCTCAAGGACTGCTGGACATGGCCCAGGAAGCCTGTGAGGAGCAGTCCTCACCATTTCACTCCTTTATTGAGTTCATGCAAGTGATGCAGGAGCAGATCAACTAAGTGGTCCCAAACATACAAGAACACATGGAAGCTGCTCAGCAAGAACAAAAAAAGAGCATACAACCACACAATACAACCACAAAAGTTCTAGCCAGGCGATCGAGTACTCCTGTTAGTGCCTAATGCCTCCTGCAAATTTCTGGCCCGATGGCAAGGCCCGTACACAGTCCTCGAGAGGGTGGGTCCCATGAACTACTGCCTGCAGCTGCCCAGTAAGTGAGCAAACACACAAATATACCATATAAACCTGCTAAAGAAATGAATCGAGCCTGCTCCAGTGGTGTCTGCCTTTGCTTCTCTAGGCACAGATTACAGGGAATGTACCTTGGTCCAGCAGGTAGAAGATTTAACCCACACACAGGGACAGGAGCTGATGGAGCTGGTGGATCATTTTGCTGCTATTTTCTTAACCACCCCAGGGATGACGCAGCTTGTCTACTTCAAGATTAAGACCCATCCAGAAGTTGTGCTTTGACAGCGGCCTGCCGAAAGGCTAGTGGAGAGGAAGTTGGCCGAATGCTCCAAGTCGGCATCGTTGAGGAGTCCATTAGCCCCTTCTCCAACCCCATTGTGATTGAGTTGAAACCCGAAAGAAATATTCTGACTTTGCAATAACTTCCAGAAGTCTCAGACTTCAATAGCTGCCCCCTGCACCTAGTGGAGCGATTGGGGAGAGCTTTGTGGAGATTGTGGATTTGTATCCACACTAGACCTCACAAAAGGTTACTGGCAAGTAGCATTAGAACCAGAAGTGTAGTGGTTGGTTTTCGAGATCATCGCGGGCTTTTAAAAATTTTGAGGATTCGACTGTACATTCATGTGGTTCTCCATCCATAGGAGTGACGATTTTATCCGCGGGATTTACTGTGGAGCATCGCTCGATTGTTAATTCAGGGGCCGCTAAGATGGAATCGTACCCTGTTCGTCGTGAATTAGTTATAACAAACGTCTGGCTTGTTAGTAATGCGTGCAACGCGTGTGTTGTATACAGTGTTACTGGGTATCCCATAGTTATAGAAGACGCTTTTTGATACGCAAAGGCGGCTGCTGCCAGTGAGCGGTAGCATGGGGGCATCCCTTTCTCGACATTGTCGAGTGTCGTACTGTAATATGCTATTGCCTGTTTTCCCATCCCCTGTTGTTGTTGGACCAGTACGGCTGATGCATATCCCTTTCGTTCGGTGACGTACAAATGGAACGGCTTAGAATAGTCCGGATTAGCAAGCGCTGGGGCTGTCATCAGAGCGTTTTTTATGTCTACAAACGCTATATTGGCTTCTTCGGTCCAATTTAAGAGTGCACCTGGCTGGGAGGGGTCTGCTGCTTTAATAAGGTCCCTAAGGGGCTGTACTCTGTAAGCAAATTCACACACCCACTGTCTACTAAATCCTGCCATTCCCAAAAATGCCATCATCTGTTTCACTGTGGTGGGTTTTGGTGCTAGGCTAATGGCTTCCACGTGTTTTGGTGAAATGGTACGTTGTCCCCCTTCTAATATCCTGCCCAAATATTCTACCTTGGGTTGACAAAACTGCAGTTTCTCCTTACTTACTTTATGTCCATTTTCTGCTAGTACTTTTAGAACCTCTAGGGAGTCTTTCTGACACTGCTCTCTAGTCTTACTACAGATAAGAAGGTC
>JAFFST010054646.1:65085-81692 GCA_022414735.1 Noturus placidus | reverse complement strand
TTTCTTTACCTGATAGTGCCTAGGATTGTCAGGGTTTTTTTTTCTTTATCTGACAGGGGATTCCGTCTTCTGTTGCACAATTTTCAAGCCTTTTATGATTTCAGACTGTTGCCTCAATAGTCTATAAACACTGAAAATAGCAGAATTTGTTCAAAATTCTACATACCTCAAAGTTCCCAATTAAAATGAAGCACTGGAGTCGGTTCGTGAGGAGAAGCAGGTACAAATTTATTGAAGACAAAAAGCCTTGTTTCCATCAAAAATGAGATTCAGGTTTGGAGCGCCCCAAAGTGAGATCTGAAAACCCTGTGTCTTAGCACCTGGTTATATACCATTTTCATAGGGGCATCTCCACATCTATTCCACCAATGGGTGATCAAATCTCCCAAATACTATTAAAATCTTGCTTTGAGTTTCAATTAAAACCCAGCTAACCTTGTCATCCTATAAAAAAGAAGGTTTTCCTGTTTTTCCATTCCGCCATTTGCCTTCAAGCTGTAAGGACCCCTGCTGTTTTGTACTCCTAAAGGATCTAATTTTCCTATCATAATTATGGGTGAGTACACTATGCTGCTTTTTATTAATGCGGTTATATCATGTTTCTCTCTGTTCTGCTTTTTGTTAATCTCCTCTACTGCCTTTGCTGGCTTATCAATGCGCTCTTTCTTTGCATTGCCTATCCTATGGCTTTATTGTGCTGACTTCATTTAATTATGGTTTTCATTTAATCAGGGGTTTCATGTTCTGCTGGATGACCTCATCTCTTATTATATTTCCCTCTCGTGTGTGTGTGTGCGTGTAGATGGACGAGGCGCCTTCTTTCCTAACCTCGAGGGACTGGATTTGAACACTCGCTATCAGCTCATTCACCTGATGGCCGATCTAGCCTTGCTGTCAGAGGTGTTATCCTCTCCTCCTAATACCTCAACCTTTCCGCCTCCTCTCCGTTACCGGATTTCTCCTGTCAAGACATATACAGATGTGTCCACCCAAACTGACTCTCACTCTCTTCCTGCTTCCACGTCTGTGGGTTTCTCTCAGGAAACCCTGATAATATCTGCTCCCCCTTCCAGCCCTTCTTTCTCCTCTGCTTCACCCTATGAGGACATTCCTGAGGACATACATGTGTATGGTGATTCCCCCGGACGTACACCCTTTTATTACCCTTTTTCTCCCTTCTGCCCTGGATCTCCTGATTATAGGCCTACGAGCCCTTGTATAACTGACCTTGAATAAACTTTTATTATTGTTTGTCTTGATTGTTGTCTCAGTTATTATTTTTCAACACTACAGAAGTAAGACCAAAGACCGGCATCAGTAACTTGAACAGCCACTGGTAGCACCGGGTTCCCCCCTTTGGGCTACATGGAGCACCCGTGACGTTCCAGAGACTAATGGACATCATCCTATTACCGCATCATACATTCGCAGCCGCCTACCTGAATAATGTGGTCATACACACCTCTACTTGGTCGAATCACCTGTTCCACCTGAGCGAGCTCCAGAATGCCGGGCTAATGGGCAACCTGTACATAGGATAATGTATCGGCAATGCTATTATTGTGGTTCTGTGTTGCACTTCCCAAGTGTAAGCGCTTAGAACCACAAACAAAGAAGCTCAAGGCAGTTAAGGACTACTCCTGGTCAACGTCAAAAAAACAAGTACGTTCCTTTTTGGGTTGGCAGGAGTACTACCACAGATTTGTTCCTAACTTCTCCTCTGTAGCCTTTCCCTTCTCATATTTTACAAAGAAGGGAAAGCCGAAAATGGTCTGTAGAGGCGGAGCAGGTGTTCGATGCCCTGAAAGTGACACTTACCAGTGCCCCGATGATATTCAACCCAGACTTCACCCTGCAGTTCACAGTACACACGGATGCATCGGAGGCCAGGCTGGGCACCATTCTCTCATAGACTTTCTACAGAGAAAAACAGCCAGTCCCCTACATCATCAGAAAACTGTCCCGGGCCAAAAGGAAGTATGCTGCTGTGGAGAGAGAAGCCCAGGAAATAAAGTGGGCCAACGATGAGTTATGCTCCTACCTGACAGGCTGACACTTCACCCTGGTGATGGACCACACCCCATTTTCAGTAAATGAGCAAAGCCAAAGACACCAATGCCAGGGTAACACAATGGTTCCTTTCATTGCAGAACTTCTCATTTCAGGTCACACCGAGCAGGGTTTCAGCATGGGAACGCAATGGCCTCTCATGACATGACGTGCTGTGGGCCCAGCACCCAGAAACAATAGGCTTGGAGTTGGGGTGGAGGGGTCTACTGTGACGGCGGGCCATGCACAAAAGGGAAAAAACGCTCCTCCCGTGACTGCCGCCGGGTGAAAGAACAGCTCAGCATAAGCACCACTAATGTTTTGGACAGCTCGACAGAGCTTGGCCACAAGGTGGGGCCACAGAAACACACATGTCTGTCGGTTAATGATCAGCGCAGCAGCAATCCACCATCCAGCAGCTGATGGGAGAGTATAAAAATGCTCTCAATGACACTTTTAACACTTTTCTCTGTTTCACACAGAAGAAACCACCTCCGACGAAGACCATGCTCCCTGGCTGCCTCCCCAGACCTCACAGTCCTCAAAAAAAAAGCTTCAGCACTCCTGGGTCACACCACCACACCACCTATCCTGGAGAAGACAACACCAGCACCAGAACACCACACTCCACTCCTCTTTTCCGCACTTTCAAGACACAGTTTTTAAAAAAGCACCAAGATTTGCACCTAAGTGGCCTCCTGTGTGTCTGTGCTCAGCCCACCAGTCTCGCTAAACTACACAGATGGAAACCAGAAGTAGGGACAATGTGTATACATATCATATAACTAATTACTGACATATACCTAATCCAATCAAACATTTAGAAACAGGCTAGTAAGTGTGCAGCAGCAATTATGAAGCAAAATGTTGACCACCAATCAGCCCTAATGTTGAGAGAAGAGGAGCCGTTTATCCCATTAACCTGCTGAGATGATTAGGTGGCTACAAGCCAAGCCACTGCACTCATAATGAAGGACACACACTAATGTCTTTATGGATTTTCAGATATTTATGTGATACTCTGCTGTGTTAACAACAAAAATAACTCAAACCTGTATTGGAGGAAATGTACCAGAGAGAGCACTGGAATTGGTATCAGTCCAATATTAGTAGAAAATGCTGGATTGGATATTGGGTGTATAAACAAAATCTTTACTGAAGTGCTTCAATTAAAAAAATAGAAAAGCTCGTTTCGTAGTTTTCAAAAATCAGATCCGGATCAGCTAATACAGATTTTATATTGTATTTGATTGTCTTGTATCATTTTCCCTTTTATGTAGATAATCACACGCAGCTGACACATGTCTCTCTTTCTTCTGCTTTTTGCCTCGATTACACAAATGTTTGATCAAAATGTCAACCAGGATTAGAGAAGGAAAGGTTAAAATGGGGATGGGGTATGGAGATTTCTCCACCCATCCTCCTGTTGCCATCACACACAGACACACAGACACACACTGCATTCCAGTCCCCATAGGTGAGCATGTCACATCTAGTGGATTTCTGCACCAAGTCAATGCCCAAGTTGAGGTGATTTAGTCAGACAGCAACAGCGCTCTTGCAGGCATGTAGTAGCAGTGTATTGTCTGTCAAATACCGGCAATGCCCAGCAATTAAAGAAAAAAATACACATTATCCATTAAAGTATTTTGCAAATAAACAAACTACAGTGACACAACTGATTGTAAAATGTATAAGAACAGGACAAAAGACAAGAGGAGTGGAGAAAGGATGATATGGAGTGAAAGTAAGTAAGCTTAAGCTACATTTGTGTTCATATAAGGTAAAATCTGTGGTTATTTTCAATGGGTTGTGTAATTTGTCATTTCAATTAAACTAACATCACCCCAGTGTGGCGCTACATCATAATCAGCATAATGCAGCTGGAAAACTGCAGCCAAAGAACAAAAACTTGCGCATTGAGTTTAGGCCTTGCAACTATGGATGGGCATTTCTGGCATTATTCAAATAATATTAATAAATAATCATATTTCATAATAATTCATAATATTCAAAGATAGTACTTTTCTTTCTAACGAATTTGTATAACAGTTGTTGAGTCATAAAATGGCAACTGTATCCAAAGATTGCACTTGCGACATCATACACTAATGACTTCACACAGTGAGTGAAAACCATGCATGCTTCTTCCCCTACCTGCTATGTGCTCTATTTCCACATCAGCATGTGGACAGGCAGGTCATGTCCGAGCATGTTCAGTCAATGATATGATCAGTAGAGACACTTGTAGGTGTCGAGGGTGCGATGCTGCTTGACCTTATTACAGATTCACAACTTTTCTTCACCGAACTCTAAAAAAATGAAAGTACAGGACTATAAGTTCTATAGTAATTCACTTTCTCAGCAGTTCCTGAAACACACACGGTCTCTCGTTCCTCTGCTCCACCTCACTAGCGGTTCTCATCCCTCTGCATGTCTACACAGTCTCGCTCTCCAATAACTCCACTGCACCTGCCAAGTTCATCTCCTCTTCCTGCCCGGCACGCTGCCATCACCCCATGCTTTCCTTCCCCCGCACACCACTCCTACCTCCCTAGCCTCTTTTCTTATGGCCTGTGCGAGAACAGCTATTACTTTATTGCACAATTGTGAGAAGAACCTAATCTACTGGCATGCTTTATTTTTAAACGATCACAGGCTTATTATAAAACAGGTCTATAATCAGGATTGTATTATTGTAAATGCTAGGGGAAATCCACTCTGTGCTACTACAAAATAGATTTCCATCAAAATATATACTTATATCCTAGGGCCAATTGTTTTTGTAATAAAGTATGTAATTTATCAGCTCTTTTCACTATTTTGTGAACACATTTCCCCTCTGCCAATGTTTCTCCTCAGGCATATGCAAAAAGCAAAGAAGGCCAAGCTGAAAATCAAATTCAATAATGCAGTTAGAGCTTAGAATGTTTATGTTTATATATATATATATATATATATATATATATATATATACAGAGAGAGAGAGACAAATTGTGCCACACTGAGTAGCATCAAGCTCAACAGTCCTCTCAGCATCAATCAGATAAAAAGGCCTACAAGTAATACTATAGCTAACATTTGCCCTGAATTTTACAATTTTGAATGGCTAAAAGATTCAGCTGGGCTAAATCATGAAATAGACTGACAGTTGTTTGTTTATTGTGCTGTAAAGTGACTGAAAAAAATTATCTGTACAATCAAAGGGTTTCATTTATATAACAAAAATGGCTTTATTCTTACGTTCAAAGTGACATACAAATATTGATTGTAGAATCCTGGCATAAAAATATTTTCAAAAATACACTATGCAATGTGAAAAATCAGTGTAAGAACTTGCTTTGTGCTCATGTACCAGTAGGCTAGTGCATGCTCACTTTCCCTGGTCAAGAGCATTTAGTGAAGCTGGTGTCCCAAAAGTCAATATGATTTCAATATGTTCTTCTTTAGTCCAAAGCATTCTTAAAGGCTATGTGAAAAATATTTTATACAGTTTACTTCATTTAAATATAATTTATATCTTATGGAAACATTTCAGATATATAATCAAGGGCGTAACCATGGTATGGACAATGGGGGGTCCAACGAACTCGGCGGGAGGATATGCTAGTGAATGTAACATTGTCAAAAACTGGAACTGACGTTAGCCTAGCCTACATCGTGGATGTGCAAATATCAACAGTTAATTGACGTTCTTAAGAACAAACCAAGCCATGGAATAATGCCTAAGCTAAGGTTACCTACTATTTGGGTATCTAGTTACTTACTGTCTGAATAAAAGCTCATAAGTTCTGCTGCACTTTTCTACGCTTGGCTGCTGTCTCCATTTCTTACAGACTGAGCTGCTAAAATATATCAACTAACTTGCATTGAGTATGGGTGCAACCAAGTGTACAACTGGAGGGGGGGGCACACACCTATTTTCCTTAACAAACGGAAATATATTAAAAAGGAATAGACATAAATAAATAGAATAGATGAAGAAAAGACAGATCCGTTGGCAGGGTTCATTAGAGGGGGACATATAGAAAATATTTTGTACTGTATATTGGGGGCACAGATTGGCATTTCCTCAACATTGAAGACACATGACCCCCCCAAAGAATGGTTATGCGCATGTATATAACATTCATTTAATCAACAGAAACAACGCAATGTGAGTCATGACAAAAACAGACAGGTGCAAAAATTTGGGCATCTCAATGTAATTATGACATCAATATTTAGTAGAGCCTTCTTTTGCTGAAATAAGCTTCTTATAACCTCTGATAAGTCCCTTAATTCTGACTGCAGGTTTTATGGAGCATTCTTCCTTGTAAAATGTCTCCAGTTCAGTCAGGTTTGATGGTTTCCGAGCGTGGACAGCCCACTTCACATCATTCCGTAGATTTTCGATGATGTCCAAGTCTGGGGACTGGGATGGCCATTCTAGAACATTGTATCTGTGTCTCTGTATGAATTCCTTGGTAGATGTTTGGATCATTGTTCTGCTGAAACAACCAACCCAAACATAATGTCAACCTCTTGACTGATTCTTGAACATTGTTCTTAAGAATGTGCTGATACTGGGTGGAATCCATGTGACCCTCAACTTATATATTTCACATTTAATTTGAACTCAATACTGCTACACTAAGAATTTTTGTCTGAAAAACATCACATTATCCAGCTTCCTCTAGAAACTGAATGGTATATCACTACGATATTTTCTTTAAAAGACAGAGAAAATTATCATGCAGCCTCAGAGGGGTGCCCAAACATGTGCATAAAACTATATATAATATAAATAAGTATTTAAAATTTTTGGAAGACATTTAAACATTTTTCTAAAAAGTGTTCATTTCCACTTTGTATGGAGAATTTTGGGACACCCTGAGTGACTGAACAAATGAAGGAAATTCCCATTATGTAATCAATGAATAGAATATTCATTAAAGCATAAATATTTATTTCCACCAAATGTGCTGTCATTTCAAAGTTTGTTATCAGGTTAGCTACAACCTTGACCCTTTTTTTCCAAAGAATGTCATTTGCATAAAGATGTTTCTTTTTGTTCCAGTATTGAACTTCACTTGCCATTTTATCAGAAAATTACTTTGATGCTTCTGTACCACTTTTTTTCAAAAGTACAATTCTTTTGGTACTTGTAGATACCGATACAATACTGATGCTGAAACGAGTAACCGATTTATTGTAATGGAACATTTTATATTTAGCTGTGCTTATGTGGATTATTGTTGTGTGCTGCTAACATTGCTAGCAAGTTTAATGTTTAAGATGTTTATGGTGCCATGAATTGCACCTTGAAGTGAAAGGAAGCATGCATCTCAGTGCTCAGTGCTCGCAGAACTTAAGTGCTTATGCTTAATCATGAAAATGTTTACTAAGGTTACTCATTTTGGTGAAAGATATTGTTGCTTTGATTAGATTGCCATCATTAATCAAGAAATACGTTCTGATCGGACTGTCATTTTGCATAATCTGTTCCTTACAGATACAACGTACCTTAGGTTTACATAAGAAAGCATTGCGTGTTATCAGATTTTGTTATCAGAGAGTTTTTATGAGGATGAGTAAATTAACATGTCACCTGATACATACACAATACCAGTATCGGTATATCAGTATCAGTATCAGTATCAGTATTGATGCATCACTAAAAATTACCATGACTAAGCTATTTATATTTTTTGTGTCCATTGAAGATATTTGGGGTGTTCCCTAGATGAAGTCGATCATCTTAACAAGTAGATTTGCAATATCTAAAGATTTGCAATATCTACAAAAAAAAAGGTTCACCGGTAGGAAGGATTTAGAGACATTCTTTCGTGCATATGTATTTTTATGCATTTTTCAGGTGAAAAACAAAAAGTTTCACATTTAGGATTCTTTGTACGTCTTTGTATCCTTGCATTTCACAAATTGAACAGTAAACTTCCAACCTTTTACATCCAGTCTCAATTATTTAAAGTTAGGCTTCCTAGAGATGACAATAATTTTTGCGCTTAGCTCAACGTGTGGGTGGGCTCAAGGTACTTATGAGCTTTTACTGCTCGCCATATATTTTGGGGGAAGGGCAGGAGTATTAAGATGAAGTTTTACAGAAATGTGTAACAAATAAAGATATAAATAGGGATGCCCTTGTCAACGTAGCCCATTAATGCTATGTGGTTGTAGAAAATGAGGTAGCCGAGTCTCACTGTTGACATGTCGTTATGCAGTATTTTTTCTCCCAGCATTATGGTAGCCTAAATGATTAAAGATGTGCTGAATAACACAGGTCCTGCAAAACTGTGGGAATCAGTTTCTCTTGCATACCAGTGCAAAGTGAGTTATTTCATATTGTGGATTTGGCAGTTAATCTGACTCAATTATAAAGAATTACGAAATAGGCTAATAATAAGCATATTTATTCTAGTAAATATGACGAAAGTATATATAACAAAAAAATATTTATCTTGTGATAACAAAAACTATATTCTAATTATACAAATATTCATATTCCAAATTAAGGAGGAAAAAAACAGCTAATATATACAGTAGCTTATATCCAGATAAACAAGAAAATAATTCACACGGAAATATAAAAAAACAATAAAGTATTATTTCAGACTGTATATCTCAATTCTACGATTTTCCATTTGTGTTACACATGCAACTTTATATTTTTCTGTAGTTTAAGATTGAGGTTATGGATGTGTTTGCTTTGATTTGCTATGAAATGTTTAACTTATAAAAAAAATGAGATTGACAGGGGAACGTTGACATGCAGACAGGAATGGCTAGCTTATCTGTAGGCAGATGTTTGTTCAGCTGATTTTACATGGCTGCAGTGTTAGCCATCTCTCCATCACAGGCATGTTTCTTGCACTGATTAATAACAGGAATCAAATCTGCGCTGTACTATTATTAGCAGTAATCAGTTTGTAATCTCTTTTTAACTCCTTAAATTACATGATCATATTTATTTTTATATACTTTTGGTGCTTCAGCCAAAGCCCTCTTCATTTCACATGTGCTGAAAATGAGTACAGCCAAAAGGTCTTATTTACCAACAATCATTGCAAAAAAAAAAAAAAAAAAAAAAAAAAACAAAGCACAACAGTCTTTTTAAAAAGCCACAGCAAAATCAAGCATTTTTGGCCGCAATAATCACACAAAAAAACCTGCAAAATCCTTCATTTGACAAGTATGTACTGCAACCTGTAATGTTTTAAAAGTTATTGGTTTCATTTATCTTTCTGTATGCCCAGTCGGGCCATTCTGACATAATATTAGTAAAATTCAATATTTTTAAACAATCCATTCAATGCTTTCTGTTTTTTTTGTAAGTTTACTTTCTGGATACACAATATCAATACCCCACTGCAGAATGGGAAATTAAATGGGCGTGGGAATGCTTCCCCTGCATAGCGTCAATTATTTCATCACACATCTGGCCCTTTTCAAAATACTGAGAGTTGATGAACTGAAATTAACTCTATGTGTACAAACTGTGGTACATGCCACAGTACTGACAGGCATAAGACAAGGCCCACCAGTGGCCCAGAAGGCTAAAAGAGAACATTTCCTTCGGCTGACAACAAGACGCCGTCCGGATGGTTGAATGACTCACTGCGTAAATAACTCCATCCTGGAGACATATGCACAATACATGTACATCTGGCATACATGTAATCTTTCAGAATGGAGTACGCTAACAAATTGTCAGACAGGTGCTCCTTTCTATGCTCTAATCACCTCTCTGGACAAATTCAAACTGAGAAACAGAAAAATGTGTGAACTGCGATTAACAATTAAATTGTCTGTTCTGTTGACTTCGTGCCATTTTTATTATGTAAGCATAATAAAAATATAATAATAAACATTCACAGCTCAAATATTATAATATTATCACAAATATTATCACAGCACAGATATATAACTTTTCTAGTAAATAGACTGTTTACAATAGCAGAAACTATGGAAACTAATGTATATAATTCCAGTAACAAAACATATCGTTATCTTCATGAGGTTTTAATGATAGTGGCAATTTTATATATATAATAGTAATATATGTATAATAGTACAATAACTGCATGCAAAGTAATTTTTCACTGTACCATATATAAAGAAATGCATAACTGTGGAATTACGATTAACCACAATCACCTCACATAAACCTGATCAGCACAAATAACTGTGCTCAGGCAACTGTGTAATCATCATGACAGGCCTGGTGCTTAATTATCTCGGTGCCCTTGGGGTCAGAAATCTTTGTAGATGAGTAGAGTTGTTCCTTTCACATGTTAATCAATCCGGAGCCCTGCAGGTTTCCTAAACCTCCACAGAACAAAAAGTGAAGCTCTGCATGAAGCTAATTTAATGCTGAGATCTGGCACTGGAAGCCATTTTAACCTGCCTTCACCAGGAGGGCCGTCATCTCCGTCTGGAGCATGAAGATAATGTTGATAGCACAAGTCACACAGGTTACCATGTCAACCTTACAATAGTTACTTGTTATGATGCAATCTGAGGAAACTGTCACTGCAACTCCAGCAGGCTGCTGATGGACTCACTAATATCTAGGAAACATTGTTCCAGACTGAGATCAAGTACAAGTACATGATTTTGGTACTTGCCAATACAAATACTGATACCGTAATAACCTTCTAACAAGTGTTGTGTTAAAACACACACCAGAACAAACAAGCTACAGGCAAAAGAAAGCGCGACAGAGCACTTTGATCTGAAACATTTTTTGGCAACTCCAGTATTTGATTAGTTAGCAATAGGTGATTTCCTGTGGTTTTTATTTGTTTGTTTTGAGATATATATGAACTGCTTATTGTTTATCATACCATGGCATGGATCAATGCTCAAATCTGATTAGTCAGAAGGTAAACATTGCTTTCGTATAACAGCACAATTCAGAAAGTATTAACATGAACAGTAGTTTAACACTAATGTGCTCGTTGTAATGTTTTTTTTTTTTGAGAGAGAGAGAGCGCACAATCTGATCGAGTGAGAGACAGCAAGAAAAAAAGAGTGAGGCTGGTGACGGACTGGTTGTTTATCGTAACTGTAACCTAGAAGAGAACAGGACCCAACTTGTCTCTCAGAAGTTCCACTACATTAAATCTAACTATGTGACATGTGGTTCATTAATAGATTAAACATTGTAACTGGTGGCAAATCACTGTGATATAAGCAGAATAACACACTCCAGACCGTACTATAATAACAATAATGCTCTTCGCCTGTGCGTCATGACAAATCACACAATTATTGTCACTTGATGCCACGGTCTGTTGTGTGTTATTCCTTACATAATTAACTGAAAAAGCCAAGCCAAGCAAACTCTCCTGTTTACTAATTAGACTACTTAACAGTTCCTGCCAAACTGTCATTGATAAACGGCTATTACAACAAACTAGGCATAATGCACCCAAAAACCAAACGAAGTGGTACTTTTCCCATCTCAAGCCTTCACTGCTAAGTCTATTTTCTCCATAGTTGTTCTGCCAGTTGTAATTACAAATCCATTCAAATAAAAACTTCCCTAGTGTTGTCTTTTCTTACCTAGCTGGCTTTTGCTGCTAGCAACAAACTCCTCATTCGGCATTTTATGTTTCAGATGTTTCATCCTCTTGGGAGTTTTTCAGAGTGGTTTGCAGTCTGCTTTGCTTTGATTGCCATCATTAATCGTCAAATGCACCCAGATCGCTGGAATTTCATCTTAACTGCATATGCTAGACATTACTAGAGTATCACCTGGCAACGAACGTAGGTATTGGGGCATTTTTTTAGAAACAGCACTGTATGAGTAAATGACAGTATCAGACAATACAGATACTAGTATACAGTATCGCTGCATCCGTACTAATATTGCAGCAGTTTTGTCTATGCACCTGAGCTACACAGTGTCACCTCACACCCTGCTTCCTGTGGTGAGCCACAAAGCCACAGTGCATACTGCCAGGATGTTCTGTGATGCTGCTTTTGGTGTGGAAAAAAATAAATAAAATATGATACACCATGGGCTCAGATACAAGAGAGAGGTGATTAGAGCTTTGAGGCTGGATTTGACTGAAGAGGGAACAGATTCAACATGACACACACTCTGAGTGCTGTTCTTCCCCCTCCTTCTCTCTTTTCTCTCTCCTTTCACCTTGATTGCTTTGCCCCGTTCTTTGCCTGTTTCCTCACCTCTCTCTACTGAAAAAAATAAACAAAAAAATAGCTTAGAGCAGCATGAATTCCCCATTCAAACAGGCTGACTTATGGTCTCGTAATAGAGTGGTCAACCAGCACGTCCATGCTTTTTAACAGATCTCTGAACATGCTTTAACGGCAATCTCTATCTTCCATTTTCAATATGATACCAATATATATAAGATGTCTGGGTATAAGCGAAGTACAATAACCGAGTCAATTCTCTATGAAAGTGTCTGTTTCCAAAGTAACGCGAAACATGATGATGGAGGCTTTAAGTGTCCTCAGAAATGTCAGTCAATATACAAACAAAAAATTTAACATATGGTGTGTGTCATCCATCACACCTGAAAACAGTCGATTTCCTGATTCTAGGCTCTGAAAACTATAACTAAAAGAAACATTCCTAAATAATTACTTTAAGCAATGGAATTCTAATATGTAAATGGCGCACTTATATAGCGCTTTTATCCAAAGAGCTTTACACTGTGTCTCATTCATCCATTCACACACACACTCACACACCAATGGTAGCAGAGCTGCCATGCAAGGCACTAGCAACTTAGGGTTCAGTGTCTTGCCCAAGGACACTTCGGCATGTGGAGTCATCCGGGCCGGGAATCGAATCACCAATTCTACGATTAGTGGACAACCCGCTCTACCAACTGAGCCACAGACGCCCATATGTAGTCAATCCTCCCATCCGTTTTCCATACCACTTATCCTACGCAGAGTCATGGGGAAGCCTGGAATCTATCCCAAGGAACTTAGGGCACAAGGCAGGAGACACCATGGACGGGATGCCAACCTATTGCAGGAAAAATGTATTCTCCCAAAATTCATTTTGGGAGACTAAGCCTAAATTTAAGCACAAACAATACTTTATAAACTATATATATATTTTTAAGTATTCCTGAAGCATTTTGTATTGTTGCACATACAATGTTCTAAACCTTTTAAGGAGTCTGTATTACTCGTTTTTAAATACATTTACATACTGTAGATTTTGTGGTAGTTTTATGTTCTGAGCCTGTTTTGGTGTGTGTGTGTGCACATGAGATGATGTATCCTGTCCTCTGACGCTCCTGATTTTGTATGTTTTTTTATATATATATATATATCATACTAAATAGTTTTAGATACTCAAATGAAATACAACATGAAACAAAGACAATGTGAGTAAACACACAATACAGTTTTTTTTTTTTCCACTGAAGCAAAAGAAAGTTATCCAACACCTATCACCAATGTGAAAAACTAATTGCCCCCTTGAACTTAAAATCTGGTTGTGCCACCTTTAGCAGCAATAACTACAACCAGGGACGTCATAAGGCCTAAAATATTCATTAGCTCGCCCTAAGCAAATCAATATATCACCCAATATATTTTATTTTTTTTTTTAAATCAATGGTTCAATTCCATCGCATCTTAAACCTGTTCTAGTGCAGGCACTAGGAGGGGAGTGACCACACAGGACACAGTTTACTGTTGAAATATTTTACTGTGGTTTTATTAAATACAGTTTGACTGCTTACTCACATTTGTTGCAGACTCACACACAGGCAGCAGAGCGCAGAATGACGCAGTCAGGCGCCCATTCTGGTCTTAAAGGGAAATACTCCCAGATAATTACAACACATGTATCGTACCAAAAGGTATCAATGATTCAATTACTCATCGTGTCATGTATACTCGGACAGACAAATAAGACTGTAGCTCGATGCAACAGTAGCTCGATTGTAAACGTGTAAACGTAGTTAATATAATAAACAAAGACAATGTGCAGTAATGTAGTGTTGATTGTCATCGCACTCTCTAATTCACTCTCTCACTCTCTCTAAATAAAATCCAAAAAAGTAATTTGGCTACATAGTCATTTTCGCATTTTGTTGGTGTTAGATGGATGGGAACCAACTGGACTTGTAATTTAAGTAAGTCATTTACATTTACATTTACATTTATTCATTTAGCAGACGCTTTTATCCAAAGCGACTTACAAGTGCACACTCATACACCAATGGTAGCAGAGCTGCCATGCAAGGTGCTAGCTTGCCATTGGGGGCAACTTAGGGTTCAGTGTCTTGCCCAAGGACACTTCGGCATGGGATCACCCGGGCCGGGATTCGAACCACCAACCCTATGATTAGTGGATTAGTGGACAACCCGCTCTACCGACTGAGCTACAGCCGCCAAGTCATATTAGATCAGTCTCGAACACAAATTATGAGACAAGTATACCTTGACCAAAACTAATAGTATTTCTGTAGATTTCCCACCAATTGTTACTCTACAATACACATGACTAGAAAGATGTTTTGGTGGCTTTAAATTTTTTTGGAGAAGTATGCCCAGACCTCCGTAAAAGAAGCTTAGCCCCCCCCCATTTTATCTCTAGTGACTCCCCTGATTACAACCAAACGCTTCCGATAAATAGAGATCAGTCTTTCACTTACTTAATAGGACTAGGACTTACTCCTTTGTTTTGGATCATTGTCTTGCTGCATAATTCAGTTGCACTTAAGTTTCAACTTACGAACTGAAGACCGGACATTCTCTTTAGGGTCTTCTGGCAGAGAACAGAATTTATGTCTCCCTCAATTATTGCTAGTTGCCCAGGCCCTGAATCAACAAAGCATACCCACACCATAACACCATGCTTGACCGTGGGTATAATGTTATTTTTGTGGAATTCTGTGTTTGGTTTTACACCAGATGTAAAGGACCCCTGTCTTCCAAATAGTTTCACTTTCGACTCATCAGGAAGAGCCTTAATGTTCTTCTGGGTTAGTGTTGGCTTTTGCTTAGCCAATCTTCCATGGATGGCATTTTTGCCCAGTGTCTTTCTGATAGTGGAGTTATGAACAGTGACCTGTATTGATGCAAGAGAGGCCTGTAGGTCTTTTGATGTTGCCCTTGGTTTTTTTGTGACTTCCTCAATGAGTAGTTGCTGTGCTCTCTGAGAAATTTTGGAAGGTTGGCCACTTCTGGGAAGGTTCACTACTGTGCCCAGTTTGTCCATTTTGAGATAATGGCTCTCTCTGTGGTCCTTTGGAGTCCCAGAACCTTTGAAATAGCTTTGTAACCCTTCCTAGACTGATGTATTTCAATCAGCTTCTTCCTCATCCTTGAAAAAGTTCTACTTAAGTGTTGATTTGATTGAACAGATTTTGCAGTAATCAGGCCTGGTTGTGTATAGTCCAGCTGAACCTCATTATGAATACAGTTTCATATATTTGGGGAAATAGCAAATACATTTTCACACAGGCCCAGTTGGTATTGGAGAAATTTTTGCTTCCATAAATAACATCATTTAAAAACTGTATTGTGTGTTTACTCAGGGTGCCTTTGTTTTACCATAGAGATAATTATTGCACTGTAGCACTCCGGGAAAGTAAGGGAGATTTTTGTGCCGATATGAAAAAGTGAGCTAGTTTATATGATTATATACAAAGCAGAATTGGGTGGTCCATTATTAACCCGTTTAATCCCAAATTTTTCCCAGACACAAAACTATCCAAATCATGTGTCATTGAAACAATCAATCATAATTTTCTTAAATTTATTATTTCATTATTATTTTATTATTTCAATATCTGCTGGAGATGCATTGATGGATCATTCAATAACATTTTTGTAGCCTTAGAAATGAAACATTTTTTTACGTTCACTATTGTGACCGGTAGGATTAAACAGGTTAAAGATGCAGGATGCTGTCAAACCTCGACCAGCAGATGGAGCCACAGCACGAACTTTGCCCAGTCATGTGACCCTCTTACGTTGATGCATGCCGAAAATAGCTTTGAGGCACCTAGCCCGGCTTGCTCCATCCAGTTAAGTTTGGATGCCTGCCCCTGTACCTCTGCTAATGCTGCATGTATGCGGTCCAGTACTCCAGTGATCCAGGCTTCTCCACTACTTCCATTTTTCAGGCACGTTATTCTGTCACGTAGGTGGAGGAGGCAGGAAGTAATCGCTATAGAAGTGCTTTATTATCAACAAAACAAAACATAAACCAAAACACGGGTAAGCATGAAAATACGGTAGCTGACAAAGAAAACAAAGAAGCTAGGGTCTTGGCAAAACACAGGCAGGAAACAAAGAGCAAGAACTTACAAAGAACAATAAACTAACATCTGCTCGTGACTAGGAAATAACCAAACATTCCAAATAGTTCATTCAAACAATAACACGCCCCTTGCGCATAAACTCAGGAACCTAAATAGGTAACCTGACGAGGGCTAAACATAAACACCTGGGGACTCGTGAGTACTTCCGGCACGAGTCAACAGAATGAGGTCACATGACCGGGCAAAGTCCATGGCGTGGCGCCATCTGCTGGCCAAGGCGTGACAGATGCATAT
>JAFFST010054646.1:46290-56658 GCA_022414735.1 Noturus placidus | reverse complement strand
TACACTGTTTGACACTGTTTGTAAATAAAGCACGGTTCACACTGCAATTGCGTCCTGCCTCATTCTCCGCCGTCACGAGACGTGACAGAGCCGCATCAGAAGGATGAAAGAGCCGCATGCGGCTCCGGAGCCGCGGGTTGCCGACCCCCGAACTATGGTCTCAGCAACATACAAAATAAGGTCTGGGTCATCCTTTGCTGTCAGTGATACACAACCCACAGTACCTAATGTACTCCTTCACACAGCCCTGTTTGTGATAGTGCATGGACTTTATTGAGCTTTCTAAAGGAGGGTTTGAACAAACAGCTCAACCGATCAGATCACGAGCAGGTCAGCTAAATGCCAGTAACTGATACTTGTGCTGGTGGTCTCATCACATGAAGCAATGCATCCAGTTGTACACTGTACAAGCACTCATTGCAGACACAGGGCTGATTTCTAGTGAGAAATTACATTATTGCAGCACATGTGGCAAGAAACGTGCAATACTTTATCTGTTTCAGTATGTGCTAACCTGAAACTGATCCCTCTGTGGGGAGAAAGCCAACACAACTAACTCCTGGCATTACCCAGCACCATAAAGGGAAAATCAACCCAGCAAAATCTGAGCAGATTCACAAAACCAGCACGGCCCGACCACCCATCCACGGTGTGTTTTTAAGTCACTTCAACGTGTTTCCATGTTCCATGCTCTGGCTGCCACACATCTGGTGTCTGAATGCGACATATTCATCCTGTGGGACATGATAAAACAGCGTCCCCCCACCTGCAAACCATGAAGAGAAGAGACTGGAGCCCGGACAATTTACAGCCGAAATTGTGGTGCAATAATGGAAGACCTGCATGCTCTGGCAATAAGCTCACCTTGCAAGCATTGGTGCCTGAACCCAGGTTTTCTGCCCAAGGTCATATAGCCCAATTTTGTAAATAAATTGACTGACTTTGCAGTGTTCCCTGAAGGTGAACCGGCAAAGCGTTCCTTGTCGTGCAAGGTATGCACCCTATGGTACTATTTAGACCAGACAAGCAGCCATCCAGTCCTTAGACCATCTGTTCATCTGTCACTGAATAAAAAATAGTAGCTCCCTTGTCTGAGCAGAGAGTTATCCAGGGTTCACAAAACCACAGATTAGCATTATGCTACTCATGCCATGGAGCTTGTAGTGTAACAAGCAACATTTTGTAAATTTTTTGAAATGTAAATATAGTAAATTGTCAGTAGCTTGCTCAATGCAGTCTGTAGTCCTGTGTTGTGTCACAATAGCGTGAGATTAACTAGCAAGCTGTTTGTGGAAAAACCTGATGATGTGACTGATGATGACTCCAAGAGTGAAACTCTATTTTTAAAAGAATGCAAAATGACCACAAATAGATTTGGTAACTATAGTAACTTTGTTTCTGCACTAGACAGATGCTAACTTTTTTCCCTCCACATTTGACTTCATATCAAGGCTGATAAATCATTCATTGGAAGGCTTTCTGGCTCTTGAATTCTACACTTTCACAGACGAAACAGTCAATTTAAGTCTTATGTCTTATGCTTACACCACAAAGTGTGCATGCACATTATCTTTTCTATTCAGGAAAGGCAGTAACATATACATTTGACAACATTTTATCCAAAATCCCAAACATGAGTTCCAGTGGTGAAAATCAACACTTAGCAGCTACAAATGTATTATGACTTACGGCTATGCACTGACAACAACAAATCCAAGGCTAATTTCATTCATTCATTCATTCATTCATTCATTCATTCATTCATCTTTAGTAAAAACTTTATCCTAGTCAAGTTGAAGGTGGATCTGGACCAAGACACAAAGCACTTTTTTACAAGCTGCAGCCTTAGCAAAGGATCAAAACAGGGACTCTATAGTTTGCATGGTTCTATGCTGTCTGTGTGCCACAATGGTGTCTTAATGCCACATATAACAAGGTTATCACATGAACAATGTCATATAATCATATCATCCACCCCAACTATATGTTTTAGAAACTGTATTAATGTTTAGTAGAAGGCTACAACTGATGATTATTTTGATAATTACTTAACCTTTTATTATTATTATTATTATTATTATTGTTGTTGTTGTTGTTGTTGTTGTTGTTGGACTAGATTGGTTAACTTTAATATTTAAAAGTACCAAAAGTTTCTTTCCAGTATTTCAATCAAACCATACTACTACAGCACTTGTATTATTATTATTATTATTATTATTATTATTAGTATTAGTATTAGTATTATTATTCTTATTATTATTATTATTATACATTACATTTACATTTATTCATTTAGCAGACGCTCTTATCCAAAGCGACTTACAAATGAGAGCACACTCACACACCAATGGTAGCAGAGCTGCCATGCAAGGTGCTAGCTTGCCATCGGGGGCAACTTAGAGTTCAGTGTCTTGCCCAAGGACACTTCGGCATGGGATCACCCGGGCCGGGATTCAAACCACCAACCCCACGATTAATGGATTAGTGGACTACCCGCTCTACCGACTGAGCCACAGTTATTTGATTACTTGTTGCAGTCCTAATTTTATGCAGACCAGCTTTAGCCACTGAAGGGTGTCCAACAAATCAGGAACCAGTGTTGAGCAAAATCCGCAAAAACATGACAGCGGCTAAGAAATTGTGTCGAGCTTAAGAGCAAACATGTAGAACATAGTAAATAATAATACTAAAAAAGAAGTATGTCTCATTGGTTCCTGACTTTTCAAACACCATGCAGTTTATAGATTTGTGTATATAGTGTTCAGTTGTATATGAATGAATATTAATCATTTTCCAGCTTCCTTATTACTAAATTGTACCTTACAGTACGAGAGCATCCACTAGAGGCGAAATAAAAATCAGTGCAAACTTTGTTGTGTTTTTTAATGAATTTTGGATG
Organism: Noturus placidus; assembly: GCA_022414735.1. NCBI lineage: Eukaryota > Metazoa > Chordata > Actinopteri > Siluriformes > Ictaluridae > Noturus > Noturus placidus. The sequence goes on along the minus strand of JAFFST010054646.1, from coordinate 53,759 downwards.
TCTCTATTTTTATTTCTTATTTTAAGTGCTACTTTTTGGTTCAGTTTAAATGTATAGCTTTTATTTACCGGTGTTATAAGGCGCATACGATTGTTACGCCAACCAGTCGCACAACATTTTTACAGATGTTGGAACTCAGTCCACACATAAGGTGCACCGGATTATTAGGCGCACGGCCGATTTTTGAGAAAATTTAAGGCGTTTAGGTGCGCCTTATAGTGCGGAAAATACGGTACTTGAATATTTATTGATAGTTTATAGGATACAGGCAATACTGTTTATTTTTGTAATAATTTTTGTTATCGGAAGGTACCGCCCAACTTATATAACTAATATATAACTAGTTTACATTTCAAACTTGAACTTGATTTGAATCATTATTGAATTTACATATGGTTTTGATGTTTTGCAGCATAGTTTAAGGCTTGTTAAGTTTGCACTATTTAAATAGTTTCGGCACTTTTACAGAATAAATGTTTTTTGTTGTTGTTTTTTTTACAACATTTCCATTTTTCCCCCAAGGGTTAGATTATGAATCCTGCAAGTAGTGTCTTGTTTGCATTTTCATGGGAATTTTAATTTGTGAATAAAATTCATATTCTAATTTTTTAATCCTGCTTAATTGCTATAGTTTAGTATCTGATGAGGGTCAGGATGAGGGTATCTGATGAGAGTTATGTTCTACTTTTTCGGATCAATGTTTGCATGGCTGTCGAGACTGCATACTGATGTGACCTGTCGCCAAAAAGACAGTGTTGAACGTTACTATTTTCATACCGTCATTTGGTAAATGGTAAATGGTGCACTTATATAGCGCTTTTATCCAAAGCGCTTTACATTGTGTCTCATTCACCATTCACACACACACTCGCACACCAATGGTAGCAGAACAACTTGGGGTTCAGTGACTTGCCCAAGGACACTTCGGCATGTGGAGTCATGTGGGCCATGTGAATCGAACCGCCAACAGTGGATAACCCGCTCTACCACCTGAGACACAGCCGCCCCGTCATTTATATCATTACCGCAAAAAATAAAACCATGGTATATCGTGATCTAGTTTCAAGTCTATATCGCCTGTCCTTAAAAGGCGCAGGCTCTGACAGCAGGAACATGTGCAGGATGATGCCTGATGCGTCATGATATCAAATGACATAAGCAGCATTAAGGTCAAGCTGAATATGACTAACCCAGAAAAGAAAACAACAACAACAAGACAACATCTATCAGTATCAACAAGTGCTTGACCTCAGCCTATGACATACTGTGAAGAGAAACAAACCTAGGCGTGAGGTCACACTGCGTTCACACGGTGTGATGTTGAGCACATCTGTGCAGTTAGAAAAAGTGTGCAGTCCTTCCAGGTGAAGCAGCTCGGTGTTCATGCTGCTGGCTGAAAGATGCTGAGCGTGACAGTGCATTTGTGAAGCGCAGTGTTAGCTGTTTGGCTAGATTGTGTTGTTACCTGCAAAAATAATAATAATAATAATAATAATAATAATAATAATAATAATAATAATAATAATAATAATAATAAAAGGAGGGGAGGGAGGGAGTAAAGGGGGGAAAACTGGCTTTGTCTGCACATTATTCTGCTACAATGCATATCATGAAGCACATCATCATCCTTAAAGCATCAGCGGAAAGCATCTCAGCGCACATGTGTTCCTCAAGCACGCACATCTGGAAGGCTCCATTTAAGTTGCACTTTCAAAACATTCCCACCCCTAAACTGCGACTCCTGTTTATACTGCTTCACCGTTTACCAAGTTGTAAAGTGCGCTTACTCACCTTGTGTGCCTTCGTCCAGACCGTGGTCTTGTGTCCTATCCGAGCAGAAACCTGTAGGCGAAGGGGGGGAAACCTCCCCGCAAAAAAATTCCCAAACATCCCGCAGCGCCATCCAGCGCCGCGTCAAAACACGCCGCGTTCTCGCGATACTTCTTCCACTTTTCTGTTTCTAGTGTGTCAGGCTAGTAAGCAAGCCGGGTACACTGTTATGTTGCTTAGTACTGTATATAGGCATCGTGTTGAGTGCGGTAGTGGTGTAGTGATCGGTTTGGATTGGAGTATGCGCTTTGGGAAGGAGCTCAGTGAGCTGACGCCATCATATAAACCGCTTTCTGCCATCTAGCGGCCTGAGTGTGAACTGCACGTCAGGGCATGACGTCATCCACCTTTTCTTTTGACTTGGCTGTTGTGGTGAGGATTATTACGCTTTTTGTGTGTTCATCAGGAAAGCTTTATTCTTCTCTCTCTCTCTCTCTCTCTCTCTCTCTCTCTCTCTCTCTCTCTGTGTCTCTCTTTTCAGTGCAAGATAAGTAATACAATCTTGATCTTGGCCTGATCTGCTTTTTCAATCCTGTGGCAATGAATTATTCCTTGAATCTTAAAGACACAAGATATAATCTGTTATTAGGCCTATAATAACGTCAATGTGTCCACCCATACATTTTCTGTACTACTTAATCTACACTTAATCTGGAGTCTATCCCAGGGAATTTGGGGCACAAGGTAGGGAACACCCTGGATGGCTTGCCAGCCCATCAGAGGGAACAACTGTGGACACATTCACACTTTATGGACAATTTGTAAATGGTAATCAGCCTACAATGCTGGCAGTAGCTGGGGGAAACCCCTGAAGCATGTGGAGAACATGCAGACTTTGCACAAGCAGGGTGGAGGAGAGAATCAAGGCCCCAAACCCGAAGGTACGAGACAAACTTGCTAAGCATTACGCTACTGTGCCACCTGTCACTATGGATTAGTTTTTTCATTTTATATGCTGTATTTCTTTACACATAACAAAATATTGCTAACCTACTTCATCCATGTTCTTGACTGATTGATCAAATAACTTCTCCAATCCTTACATCTTATAAAAACAATAAATTAACTGTTACCTTTCCTCGAGGAGACTCAAGAGGTCATTGACTGGCTTTTCTCTTTTGTGTGTGTGTGTGTGTGTGTTTACAACTCCAATTCCAAAATGTAAATAAAAACAGAATGGAATGATTTGCAAATCTCATGCTCCCTGGGATAGGCTCCAGGTTCCCCCGTGACCCTGAAAAGGAGTAAGCGGTTGAAGATGGATGGATGGATGGATGGATGGTAGTAAGTGTTACTAAGTGTTACTAAGTGTTACCTTTTTTCTCTCTTTCGTAAAATGGTACATTTCTTCAGTTTAAACATTTGATATGTTTTCTATGTTGTATTGTGAATAACATATGGGTTTATGAGATTTGCAAATCATTCCATTCTGTTTTTATTTACATTTTACACAGTGTCCTAACTTTTTCATTGGAATTGGGGTTGTATATCTTACTGGGGACCAAATTTCCCCATGAGGATAGTAATATCTGACAGTTTTGACCTTGTGGGGAGATTTTGCTGGTTCCCATGAGAAAAATTGTGTTTTTTATCCCCAGAACCTGCATAAGAAAACCCAAAAAAAACTAATAGGGCCAAAAATGTTTCCTTCTGGTCCTTGATTAATAAGGTTAATGTTAGAGTTAGATTTAGATGTAATAATTAATTGTGTCAGTGGACAGTCCTCTCAGGGATAGTTTAACAAATGTGTGTGTGTGTGTGTGTGTGTGTGTGTGTGTGTGTGTGTGTGTGTGTGCGTGTGTGTATGTGTGTGTGTTATAAAGATTGATACATCACAGGCTCCCAACGCTGTTCCTGTAGTACCCCTGCCCTGCACACTTTAGTGTTTTCCCTGTTCTAACACACATGACTCAACTAATTGATTGGCTAATTAAGAGCCTCCCTGAGTTGAAAGTAGGTGTGTTAGAGCAGGGAAAACACTAAGATGTACAGGACAGGGGGGCAATCTAGGACCAGGGTTTACAGCTCTATTAGACTGTACTGAATGGAGAGATTGGACCACAAATGACAAAAACAAACAAATAATTGGAAAAATAATCCCGAAAATTTGAATTTTATAGAGTTCCTTTTATTTATATTTTAAAAGATAATTCACAGCAATGATTAAAATGTTTCTGGTATGTCCTGATTTATTTATTTATTTATTGACATTTTTAAGCAAACTTATATTATGAGGTGGCACAGCTTAGTTATGTATAGTAAATAGCTGTATTTACATCTCATTTGTACATTACCATACAATGTTGAAATGTATTGGCTGTTGTCTTCATAGCTGCCAATAGCCAAGAGATTTGGCAAATATCTTCAACACAACAATCATGATTTAAGTTGACATGAGCTAGATATTAGCCTGCATGAATCAGCAGAACATGGATCTCAGAGGTCTTCAGTCTCTGGTTCGAAGGGGATGGGTTCCAGTGTGGCCAGGGGAATATAGCTGGGCTCTTCGCTGCACACCCAGCCAATGGGAGTACGGTTAAAAGATGGTCGAGAGTCGATGGGACACTGGAACACAGGAAGTTGCTCTGGCACTTCAGAAGCAGCCTTGAGCTCAGGGATCTCGAAGGTCAGCAAGTGAGAAGCCTTGTCGACTCCTCCAAAAGGCAGCGCTGTTCTGTAAGAAAAAGTACAGAAACTGGCTTACATTTAACTCTAAGTAGAAATCAAACCACTGCTGAGGATCATGTTTTGTATGATCCTTCAATTTCTTGTTCTCAATTCTGAGTATGTACCTATTGAAACTCTTGTATTTAGGCAGATCCTTGTACACATGAGGTCCTGGCATGTGGGGCTTCATGGTGGCTTTGAGCTCATTATTGTCTTTCATTGCATGTTCCCATGGTGAGACATATGTTTTAACATACTCACAGCTCTTCTTCTCCTTCTCAGTCTCAGGTTCTACTTCATTTGTTAAAAATAATAATAAGCATCACATGACATATTAAATCAATTAATAACCATATAGGACAGTACCAGTTATTATCTCAAGCATAAGCCGTCTCATAAATTCACTGGAAAGGTATGTAGTTTACCTTTCGGTGGACTTGGTTTTGGGAGGGTCTCGGGTGGGGTCTTTTCACAGTTTATAGGAGGTGCAAGGTTCTGGAGGTTTTGCTGGAAAATGGCCAGTAACAAAAAATCTAATGAGTATACTGTATTATATCAGACTGGAACAGAGTTTTAATGAGGATTATAATAATCATAAAGGTCTACATAAAAGGCAAGGAAGCCCTTTCAGCATGAGTTATTCAAAGACAATTATGTACGTTACACTCTGCATGTCTAGTCCATTTTCTCACTATTACAGGACATACTGCACATTCAGGGTGCATGGTGGTTTAGTGGTTAGCATGTTCGCTTCACATCTCCAGGGTTGGGGGTTTGATTCCCACTGCTGCCCTCTGTTTGCAGAGTTTGCATGTTCTCCCTGTGCTGCTCAGGATTCATCTAAGTACTCTAGTTTCCTCTCCCAGTCCAAAGACATGTATGGTAGGCTGATTGGTATGTCCAAAGTATCAGTAGTGTATGAATGGGTGTGTGTGAATGTGATTGTGCCCTGCGATGGATTGGCACCCCTTCCAGGGTGTACCCCACTCCAGGGTCACCGTGACCCAGTACGATAAGCAGTATAGAAAATGGATGGATGGATGGACTGTACATTCAATCCTTTGTTTGTAATTCTGTCCTACACAGTCTCTGTTCTGTTGAGCAGGCTTACCAGATTCCCAGCACTGATAATGAAGTTATCCACTCTCTGCTGCCTCATTCTGAACATCTTAGAGCCTTTGCCTTTCATCAGAGACAGCTCCTCCAGCATCACTTCCTTAGGTGTCTTAATCTTAGTCCCGAGGTCAAACTCAGTGACATCTGTTTCTTCTTCCTCTGGGAATATTTGGAGGGAAAATGGGGGTCAATAATGAAAAGAGTAATAGCCAAAAAGCATAAAATAAATCACTTCCTTTGGAAGTTCTAGCATGAAGGCTCTCAACCTGATGGGTGAATAGTTAATAAGTCTGAACAAAGCCCAGACGGCCCATGATTTCCAGCAGTGTGTGTTAGAACATACAGTAATTCACAAAAGCCTTTAAATCTAAGAAATGCTTAAAGTGTAAGATATATTTCTTTTTATTTTGCAATAAAAGGATCTGATCCATTTTACAGGACCAAAGATGCATTACTGTATCATCAAGCAGCACTATTTATTCATTCTCCTGTGTGAAATCAGCTATAAACCCTGGAGTCATGCCATAGCTGATGCCAAAGACAAGGATGCTGTGCTGAGTGCTGCATAAAAAATATAACCTTAAATGTGATTTAGCTGTGCAAACATGCACAAGTGAATATAGCATATACTGCTTTGTAAATTTTACAACAAAAACAGTTACAGTGGTATATTAATATTACAAAACATTGCCAGAACAAATTAAAAGGTGTTTCACAAGCTCATGCTAGGTGTATCTGACTTTAGGCTATGCCACCTTTGCAACAGGGACCACTTCTATATAAATCCACTATATAAACCCACAAGTGGCTTGTTGTCAGAAACGGCCTATGCTTTAGGTTACACGGACAGCTGCCGAAGCCCCTGGCATGCCTCTTGTGTGGGTTTTTTTTTTTAATGGTATCATTTTATTAGTATCTTCATTGTTATTGTCCCCAAGTTACTCTGTGCAGGTTTAACAGCAATGCTGACTGTGGATCTGGTTCTGGACTAGCAAGCAGAAAACTGTAAGATTTCCACTGTAAGTCAGGCCATACAGAGGTTTTTTTTTGTGGCTAAAAATGCTTGATTTTGCTGCGGGTTTTTAAAAAATGCAATTTGCAGACATTTTTGTGTTTTTTTTTGCAGAAAACTACTTGAATTGGTGAAATCTGAATTGCACGAAACATTAAAGAGCCATCACTGTATTTAACCATGGGCATGAGTTACATTTCCATATGGCTACCACTCTCTGGGCACCAAAACCACCTCTGGTGTTTATTACCAAAAAGCTCTATTTTGGTTTCATCTGACCATAGAACCCAATACTATCCTAAGTTCCAGTAGTGTCTGGCAAACTGAAGACGCTCAAGTTTTTTTATGGATGAGAGTAGAGGCTTTTTTCCTCAAACCCTTCCAAACAACATGTGGTGATGTAGGTGACTTCGGATTGTAGTTTTGGAGACTCTCTGACCCCAAGATGCAACTGACTTCTGCAATACTCCAGCTGTGATCCTTGTTTTGTACGGTCTTTCACAATGATGTTTGTTGTTAAATGAGACCTTTTAGCTGTACTCATGTTCGACGCACATGAATCGAAGAGGTTGTGATGACATTGTGATGACATCACATGACACATCTTAGCCCAAATCCGTGATAATGTAGAAAAATTGTAAGCTCCTACACATTTTGTGGAGTTTGATGGATTTTGCGTTTCTTCCTGAGATCACAAACTTAGAAATCCTGGTGGTACTGGTAAGTCAGTGTGAATATAAGCAACTGCCATATACATATACAGTGGTGTGAAAAAGTGTTTGCCCCCTTCCTCATTTCCTGTTCCTTTGCATGTTTGTCACACTTAAGTGTTTCGGAACATCAA
>JAFFST010054646.1:6072-30534 GCA_022414735.1 Noturus placidus | reverse complement strand
GACTATTGTTTAAATTGGTTTGATGTTCCGAAACACTTAAATGTGACAAACATGCAAAGGAACAGGAAATGAGGAAGGGGGCAAACACTTTTTCACACCACTGTATATGTTAAATGAAAATATCCCTAGTCTTATATCAAAATTTATATTAATTATTATTATGAGTTATCTATTTAATACAAACAGAACTTCAACATCGATTTCCTAATTAAATTCTCAAGATCCATTAGCATGCCCAGATTTACATTCCTCACTCTCATAACTACACACGATTGACTATATTTCAGTATAGTTACTGAATAATTCATAATAGTTACTAATTATTATTCTTTAAAATGAGTAAATGGCTTATAATCGAGGAGTCTAAATCATTAAAGAACTAGCAAAACTGCCAGCTACATGAGACACTGTCAGGGTTGAGGATGTCTATAATTCTACACTGTTGACTTTGGACCTTACAGGCACCAAGATTAAACTTATTGAACCGGCCTTCCTTTGAGGTACGGGTTTATGACACAAGAGGGGAAGAGAACTTTTTAGCACAGAGAACAGAAGACTGTAAATCATAGCCCAGGAAAGAACTATCTTGATGCTGAGATGGAGGTCATATAATGGTTGGCAGAAAAAGGTGACATTTTGACAGAGGACAGAATGACAAGTGACTAATCAATTGGGTCCTGATGTGTTAATGATTAAAATACTTACAGAATTTGTGACACAACATCACCCGTCCTTCTTTTTTTTCTAGGTGCATCAAGCTTGAGGAAGAAAGATAAAAATCACAGGGAGTGTTGCGCCACCATGTAGCAGCTGATGGGTGAAAAAAAAGAACAACATGACAAGCTCAGTGGTTCTGAATTCAGCATTCAAATCAAGTGATATTTTTGTTGTATCAGAACATACATAATGTCTTTTCTATGCTTTTAGAATTCTGAGCTGAGTATATTTGAAAATTAATAAGATTTGCAAATAAACTAATTCAACATTGATGAGTAATTTAAGCTTTATAGAAATAAGGAAATACCGCAGACATAAATTGAAAAGAATAATATTTTTATTTGTCACAAGAGAAACAGTCATATCCAAGGATCCAGAACAGTAATGTAATTATTTTAGTTGGAAACCAAATTGTTTGGATTTTGAATGACTATCATGCTTGGGGTGATCTTTGATACTGTCTTTGTAAAAAAAAATGTTTCTCATGGTCACTAAGGCTAGATTTCGCTTTGTTTTATTCTTTTCAGTGGATAGAATTAAAAGCAAAACTGAACATTTTACCATTTTAGATCAATAAATCACAAACCCAGAAATGAGAGTCTTGTAGTTGCTTTTTGCTGGATCAAGCAAGCTTGTGAGACATTTCATGTTCCCATGGATTGGTGAAATGATCACAGCCTGCCCAGCGAGTGGTTAATGCAGACAGGATGCTGGACGTTGGAAGTCCTTGTGTGAGCTCGTCATCTGTGTGTCATAGGTCATGGCCAGAGAATGTGGAAACTGAAATGTGTTATAAAGTTTATAATACTTATAAATGTCAAAAATAATAGCAAAACCAGTCAGTGTCATATTATTTCTTATGGACACAAAAACATAAATATATCTGAATGCACAGTAAGGTGTTGTTCAACCATGCAACAGCTGTGATTAATGCTGGGGTTACCAACATTCTCATCAGTGAGGACTGGACACCATTTTTTTCAAATTCCATTCAGAAACCTCAAATGTATTTTCTGGTGCATGACTCATTTATGTTGACTTAATTGATATTTAATAAATAATTAATCAATAAATAATTTCTGTTGAAGCATATTTAATTACTCTATTATTATTATTATTATTATTATTATTATTATTATTATTATTATTATTATTATTAGTAGTAGTAGTAGTAGTAGTAGTAGTAGTAGTAGTAGTAGTAGTAGTAGTAGTAATATTATTATTATTATTTATTTTTTTACTTAAGCCTTGAAATGTGGCCTGGTGGATAGATCTTCATAAGAGCTACATTTCTACAGGCTGCATTTTCATCATGAATGCATCATTAAATATACGCAGGTACATGTCTTTTATAAATATTAATCTAATGAGAAAGCTTATGCCCTGATGGCACTCATTCAGAATGATGACATTTGATACCTCACACTACAGAAACTTCACACATTTCAGCCTGTATTACTCCCTCATGTACTCATCCCGCCCCATCCCTCCCTCCAGCTCTTTACACTCTCCTCCCCTCAGCTCTCCCATGAGTTCCTGTCCTTTCCTCACTTGCTGGCTGCCAGGTTGCAGTGATGTGCTTACAATGTGATACCTTGTCTCTCCGTTAATCTCTTTAGTCTCATTCTTCTCTCAGATCCCTGGGTAGGGAATCTGGCAATAGCAGGACACAGGACCTTTACGTCCATACATGTGTGGACCAACATCAGGCCCTAGAGGTAAGCAGGTCTCTCTTTCTATCCCTTACATTGTTTAGCTGGCTATTAGACACAATTTCTGCCCCATTATTTACCTTTACTATTAGCACAATTTGTTTTATGTAATTAAATGGATATATTTTTTGTTTAGTTCTGATAATGTTGACAGTAATGTTTTGTTAAAAGTTTGACTGTGAGGACTGTGCAGTAAAAATATTGACAGCTTTCTATACACAATTAATGGAGCTTGTTGAGTCCAAGCTTATCCAGGATGAAGTTTTAAAAATCGAACAAGAAAATAGAAAAGAAAAAAATAAGATCAATGTGATGTTTTGTGCAGTGATGTAAATGTACCCAAAGTGTTTGCTATGTCTCATTTTTTTTGGTTCCTATATATATATATATATATATATATATATATAGTAAATGCATATATAATTTAAAATGTAACTATATGCATCTGTTGATATAGATCAACAGACATATATGCTTCTGCATATCCTTTTTGTGTAAATTTAAACTCAAACAAGTAACAATGTAAGCGATAATATTGTGAGAGTTTTATTGAGGGGAAGTTGATTTACATCAGTATTATCGCTGACTATTTTTACTCTCCAACCAAAAGTTCAGACATTCCAACTTCACTTCACAAATGATTTGTGCTAAAAATTAAATGGTGATATGACACCTCGATGTCATCTCCTGTGTTATCTCATTTTAATGTCCACTCAGAACATGGCATAAATCCAAAGATCACTTTCTGTTAGTTGTGAAATACTACTCCTCAGAATATTGTACAAATCATAACTTGCAATCTTTCTGTTTAGCCGGATACAATTATTATTATTTTTTAATGTTTAAAAAAGAAACAGCCGGACAAACATCTGGATTACACACGTAGATTTTAAAGTTGTATCTTATGGTCATGTAACATACTCATAAACCTTTACTCAAAATTTTGATTTGAGGAAACTTACTGGTATTCTTGTAGTAGAACCGTATCAAAAAGGGCTTCTCTTTCAGTTAAGGTTATCAGTAGAAGTTAAAATGCTATTCACAGAACCTATAAGGAACCAGTTTTTACCCCTAAGAGTCTAACTGTTAACTATCCAAAGAACCCTTTGAAACCCCCCCCCCTTTTTTTTTATTAAGAATGCATTAAAAGTTACCAAACAATGCATCCAATCATTTTAAATTTAATAAATGTTGTGAATATTTAGCATAAACATTTCTTACATTTGAGTCCTATGCTCCAAATCAGGTTTGGGTTTACAAAAAATCAGTGCTATCGTTACTCTTCTGAGTAGCAGGTGGCCCTAAAAGCAAAGTAACAAAGAAGCCGATTGGAAACCTTGATGGATCTGTAGACATCACGTACACTTGATGATATTTGCATTCTACCATAAGAAATACACTGAAAGCTGCAGTGTTTGAAGGTTATCACAGAGGAATCCACTGTGTCAAGTTTGCAAGAGGCCAGTTGGACGGTCCACAGTCTGATGCACAGTTGAAGATAAGTTTGGCATAAATTAATATAGCCTGTAGAAAGCAAAAATACAGCATACCAACACCAAAACCTCATGCCAAATGTTAAACATGGTGGAGGGCATTATAGTTCCATGGCTGTTTTGTTGGCTCAGAACCAGGATGTGAAGCCATTGAGGGACCAATGAATTGTATAACAAAATATTGTGTCATTTCTGAGTGATCGAAACAATTTGGAGTAAATGAACAGCAGTATGATATTATCAGATTTAAATCCATTTGAAATACTCTGGTGTGATCTGAAGGAGCCATATAGGAGTCCACCAATTTTAAACCATTTGTTTAACAGGGATCTAGTACTGTCAGTTGAAACTCACTCACATTATCTGTCATTCATCAAAAAGCCAGTACACTTCAACTCTTTTTATTCTATGCATACTAATAGGGACTGTTAGATATCCCATTGCCCTTGAGCCTGGTTATTGTTTCAGGCATGAATAATTGAGAAAGCTCGAAAGAGCAGAAAGACTAAAGATACTGTTCATTTCATTCTACCTCTGGCATCGTCCCAGTTGCCTCATCATACGCTACATGCTAATCCCTAGGCAATTCTGTTAATCGCAGAGCAATTCCACCAGCATCACACATCTTATACATGTTAATGATACGGCTAGCAATTTGAGACAAGTTCGTATTCATACCATTTAGCCCCCTCTAATGTGTTATCAATAGTGACTGCACAAGGCAGTCTTCTTACAGGTCTCACACCATAATGTTTAAAAATACATGGGTTGCTATAGTATAAAGCAGTATAGAAGTGATTCCCAGAGGAAGTATCAAAGTGCACCAGTACATCAGTTCACAGCTGCAAATACAGAACTCAGTTTGAACTGTTTTTCCCATGTTTGAGCGACTGCTTTCCTGTTCAAATAGAATTATGCTGTAAGCACGGATGCTTCCAAGCATGTGAACTGGTACAGCATAAGAAAACATTGCGTTTGTCCAGTACTGACTGAGAAGTCCACTGTAAGCCACAGTGACATGCTCGAGCTTGACATTCTTATCTGAGTTATTCCACATGACCTTTTATGGCCAATAGCTATGTGCTTCATCCAATAGATGAAAACTTTAGTAATACAGATTTTGGCTTTAATCATTAAAGCCAAGGAGGAAATACACACAAGGGCTGTATTAAGAGTTGGCAGCAAGTTAAATTCAAACAGCTGAAAGGAAATTAATATTTACTTAAGTCCATATTTATGTGTAACCACTCAGATTATTGCAACTGCATGAATTTTAGATTTTAAATGAACAAACCTCAGAGGTCATGGCTTTTGCAGTTAGTCCACTCCCGCTGAAGACAAGAATTTTCCTAGACGCTCGCCATCGTGGGACAGAAAATGCGGACAGACAAAGTAGATCGAACTTTTACAAAGTGGTCAATTGCATAAAAGGAAGACACATGATAATGTCATGTAATATGATAATTATAACTAAGTCTATTCATGCAGCGTTACATTACATTAGGAATTGATTGTGTGCGTGTGTGTGTGTGTGTGTGTGTGTGTGTGTGTGTGTGTGTGTAGTTGTCTGAAAAAAAAATCATGTACAAAAAAAAAAATGTAAAATTGTTGAGGCCCACCGGGCACTGTACTACTGTACCACTGTACTAATATACAACTCTATATACCAATAACTTTCCCCACGTAAATATTGATGAATGTACTAATGTAATTAATGTAATGTTTGGACTGTGGTATCCAAGCCAACTTAGAGAATACACCCCTGACTATGTGATTGTAATTTATAATCCAGAATTTTAGAAAGGCAGGTCATCATCAGGAGATTCGATCTAGCTCACCATGTTGGTTTGTGATTTCCCAGGGTTCATATTTTTATAGTATAGTAGCAGTAGTCACATGTAATAACCTGCCACAGTTCCCAGATAAGCAACTTATACCACTTGTGAGATTTTTCAAATTCTAACTTAACACACGTTCAAATGTGTGATACAGTAGATGAGAAAATTGCATTGAATAAACCAGTCGATACCAGGAGACTAGAGATTTCACAGCTACACATAAATCCTGTTCAACATCCACAGTTTAGGATTCAAGGTTGTTACATTTTCATCCCTATATAAATAATTCAGTAACTGACACATTTTCATTGCTATTACCTCCTGATAATTTGGTGCAGTACAGCATGTGTGTATGCCTGTGTGAACAAATGAAAAACACTTGGGCTAGTGATAATTAGTGCTCAAGGATATATTGACACAAATATTGATGAAGTCTGAATTGACGACTAAAGGTAATCCATCCATCCATCCTCTACCGCTTACTCCTTTATCAGGGTAATGTAAGGTAATCTATTCCATAAATCACATACAGTATATCTTACTTTTAACTGTACATCAGAAAGAAAGAACAATCATTTTTTTGCTTGAAAATATAGATCTTTTTGTAATGAAATTTTTGGTTTTTGTTTGTTTGTTTTTTAAATATTGAGCCATTGACTGTTCCCAGTGGGAATTATTCACATGAACCACAGTAATCTTCTCACCCTTAACCTCTTGGCCTGGAGGCTTCACATAACAAAATAAATTGCAGGAAGATAGCCCTGCCTTTGTGCTTCTGTCCATCTAAGTAATAAAGCATAATGTCCCGGGCTATAAATCTGGATAACATTATCTGTATGGTCAGTGGGAGGGAATAAATTACCTTTCTATTTGGTGCTTAGTTTTAACGGTTCCTCTTCACTGCTATAATCGCCAGCCCTTAAGCTGCACTAGTAGATATGTTTCCAAGAGATGCATTATCACCTCATCAATACGCCTTGGTGGTGGGGATTTTTTATTTATTTATTTATTATTTTTTTTTTTTGCAGAACCAGATTTTTCAGTACTAAAAGGAAAAAATATTAACCAGGCCATTATTTACAACTGATCCAGTTGGGAAAACAAATAACTAACATTGAATCATGACTTTCTTGCTTTGTTCTCTGGAACTAAAGGAAGGAGAAGTCAGGTGAAATCTCATTTAGAAATCCATTTATGATGGAGTAACAGAGCTCTTGTGTGTAGGTGTTTATTTACTGGCCAGTATTTGTTCATTAAGTGGTTGATGGTGCCTTACAATATTTGGTCTACATGCTATTTTGAAGGAATTTGCCTCTTTGAGTAAAATGGCAAATTTATGTTGATGGTTCACTCATACTTTACAGTGGGGGAAAAAAGTATTTGATCTGATTTTGTACATTTATCCACTAACAAAGAAATGATCAGTCTATAATTTTAATGGTAGGTTTATTTGAACAGTGAGAGACAGAATAACAACACAAAAATTGAGAAAAATGCATGTCAAAAATGTTATACATTTCTTTGCATTTTAATGAGCGAAATAAGTATTTGACCCTCTCTCAATCAGAAAGATTTCTGGATCCCAGGTGTCTTTTATAAAGGTATCGAGCTGAGATTAGAAGAACACTCTTAAAGGGAGTGCTCCTAATCTCAGTTTGTTACCTGTATAAAAGACACCTGTCCACAGAAGCAATCAATCAATCAGATTCCAAACTCTCCACCATGGCCAAGACCAAAGCGCTCTCCAACAATGTCAGGGACAAGATTGTAGACCTACACAAGTCTGGAATGGGCTCCAAGACCATTGCCAAGCAGCTTGGGGAGAAGGTGACAACAGTTGGTGTGATTATTCGCAAATGGAAGAAACACAAAAGAACTGTCAATCTCCCTCGGCCTGGGGCTCCATGCAAGATCTCACCTCGTGGAGTTGCAATGATCATGAGAACAGTGAGGAATCGGTCCAGAACTACACGGGAGGATCTTGTCAATGATCTCAAGGCAGCTGGGACCATAGTCATCAAGAAAACAATTGGTAACACACTACGCCATGAAGGACTGAAATCCTGCAGTGCCCCTGGTCAGATGAGACCAAAATGGAGCTGTTTGACATCAACTCAACTCGCCGTGTTTGGAGGAGGAGGAATGCTGCCTATTACCCCAAGAACACCATCCCCACCGTCAAACATGGAGGTGGAAACATTATGCTTTGGGGGGTGTTTTTCTGCTAAGGGGAAAGGACAACTTCACCGCATCAAAGGGACGATGGACGGGGCCATGTACCGTCAAATCTTGGGTGAGAACCTCCTTCCCTCAGCCAGGGTATTGAAAATTAAAAGTAATCACTAAGTCATTACCAAGTACTAAGTCAAGTTTTGCAGAGGGGTCAAATACTTATTTCCCTCATTAAAATGCAAATCAAATTATAACAGTTTTGACATGTGTTTTTCTGGATTTTTTTTGTTGTTGTTATTCTGTCTCTCACTGTTCCAATAAACCTACCATTAAAATTATAGGCTGATCATTTCTTTGTCAGTGGGCAAATGTACAAAATCAGCAGGGGATCAAATACTTTTTACCCCACTGTACAAGCTATGTAATAATCGGACATGAGCTCAACTTAGTAAAGCAAATGTCCTCATCTAAACTAGATGGGTATGAAATCACACTTACATATTAACTACTTTCACACTAATTAGCCAGAAACTGGGAGTTTTAGAAGATAGCTATGAGACTGAATAACATCTTATTGTTATTATCTTCAAATGTATTTGAAGTTACACAGTGAATGCAATAGAGCTGTAAGGAAAAAATAGCAGGCTGATATGTTCCTGCATTATTCAGTCATGTCTGCCATGTCCCATCGAACCTAGGCCATCATGTTTGATTTCATTATTAAGCAATTCTGTCTGATCTGTCTGATCATCCTATTAGATCTTCTCAATTCAGTTTTAATTATTGTCAGTATAAAAAAAATATTTATAAGATAAGATCAACTTTACTGATCCTGAAGGAAGTTTTTTTTTCCCTAGTTGCTCAGGACAACACAAAACAGTAAAGATAAGAATAAATATATTCTGTAAAAATATATATAGCTAGAGACATAGTAATAATAAAAGAAAAAAGAAAAAAATCACAGTGTACGTAAAGTGTAATGTAATGTAATCTAAGTATAGCCACTGTAAATAAAAATGTAATGTGTGCATAAAAAATGGAAATACTCTTTTAAAATACTTTTAAAATAGCTCATTCTGATTAAAACTTAAAGGTTAATGATGCACCATTTTACAGTTCCGGACCTATTATCTATGTTACAGGAGAATCTTAAGGGCTATGACTGACTGGCCTAATGAGACGGTGCCGAGCCACCAGGAACAGGAGCCAAACACTGATGAGTCTCAAAGATCAGACTGTGTTCTTGGCTACATCCCCGTTGTCTACTACAGCATTTTGCTGTGTGTGGGATTTCCAGGTAGGAAACTTGATCATCTGGAGTGTCATTGGTGAAAAATTTAAATGACCCCTTTCTCTTCCACTTCTGAATCAAACCTGTCTAGAAGAGTTGTTTCAATAATTTAAGTCTTCTGAAAAAAAAAAAAAAAAAAAAAAAAAAAAAAAAAAACTATTACTATTTGCCTAGGAATCATGATAAATGGGGATCATAAAACTCCACAATCTCCAAATAATGTTGCACTTAGGTGTGCCTGTAAATGTGTGTGACTGTTCACCTGCTCTTTCTTAATGTGTTATTCTGTTTGTGCTTCACAGTTCATTGGGTTATGATTTATAAAGGGCTAGTTTGACTCCCATTAAAAAATAATACTTTTATTTTTGTGATTTTTGTAACAGTTTCTTGAAGCCAAATGTATAATCAGTGACAATTATACTAAACATTATACCATCCTCTTGAAGTCAAAATTCTGTATGCATATTAAATGACATATTCAGACTTTCTTCTTTTTTTGTTATTATTGTTGTTATTGTTGATGTTGTTGTTGTTGTTGTTTTACTTTACTTATTATAATTGGCTCTGCTGATATAGTTTTTGATTGTGTATTAACTGGTCATCTAGCTATTACTCAGAAACCTCAGAACATTCATGATGAAAATATATCATGTTTTGAAGTTTATTATCTACCTTATTCACCACATTTCTGTAGTTACGCTGTTTAACAAGTTAGCTGTTAAAGCTAACTGTGCAGATAATTATGCATAAGCATACAAGATGACTTGGCTTTGAAACTGGTTATCTACCTAATGAACATTCATCATGATGACAAACTTTCTGACAGTTAGTCTTTCATGACAGTCATCAGCTAAAAACGAACACGCAACCACCTTATTCGCCATATGCCTGTAGTGAGTTTGTTATTAAAGCTAACATCACTTACTAGCAAACTTCAGCTTCTTCTCTACATGCAAGCAATAACTGGCAAGAGCCCTTTATACATTTGCAAATGCTCCACAACTTCAATAAGGGATTAAACATATACAGTCAATTCGAGACGAATTGGCAACCTTCAAGTAAAAAGTCAAAAGGATTGTATAATATAAACATTACAGATAATACTATGATTCAGGAATGCAAAGACAAACTCATCCCACGAATCCAAACATCACTGTTTCAGAATTGTACAGTTAAATTCATTCTTAGGATTGGCCAAGGTTTACATAAAAGAAGCCTTTCTTGAGCGCTATAGTCTAAATGCAACACCTGAACTTCAAGTGTAACTGGAACTACAGTTTAATGACATTGTAATAATCTGGTTTAATGCAATGCCATTTTAAGAAGATATTCCAAAAGTATACAGAAAAGGACTCTGTACACAGAAACTATCTAAAAAATGTCCTTATCACAGCACAGGGCTGAACTAGTTCTCTTCTTCACTAAACATAAGAGACTGTCTCAATATTTTTTCATCAGTGACCATATTAGTTTATGCTATTTGTTCAGTAAAGGTATAAAGTACAGTTTGCGATTTTAGATGTATGGCGAGACCAATAATAATTATGTAATTTACACAGATACTTCAGAAAAATATGTCAAAATCTGGCCCTGCAGTGGGTCTTGGTAGTTTCTTTTCTCTGGCCTAGGAACGAGATATGGCGCCAGTCAGAACAGACCTGTACTATTTCTCTGTGCGACTTCAAAAAGTAATGCATAATATTTCAACATTTGGCATTTCAATGAAAAGTGGAAAAACTTGACAAATTCCTTCAGTAGATATGAATCACCCATTTCTGTTTCCACTCATGCTCTCCTTTTCCAGGAATTTATTCCAGTTTCCTTCACCTTTCTGTATGTCCTCCTTATAATTACTGCTTCTCTTTTCTAGTGAACATCTTAACACTGGTGGCTCTGTCCCGTTTGACCACACGCACCCAGAAGGCCCTGTATGTCTACCTGATGGCACTGACCAGCTCAGACCTGCTCAGCCAGCTCTTCATAATTTTTGTAGGGTTCCTGCTGGAGACAGCTGTGTTCCACCGTGAGGTACCCACCATTCTGCTGCGATCAGTCAGTGTTCTGGAGTTTGCTGCCAACCATGCTTCTATCTGGGCCACTGTGCCACTCACTGTAGATCGCTTCATTGCACTGTGCCATCCACTGCTCCATCGGCAAATCAGCTACCCGGCGCGGGCTTGGCGCATTGTTGGTGCAGTCCAGGCATTGGCGCTGGTGTCTGGTATGCCCTTTTTCTGGTGGTCAGACATGTGGAGGGTGAGCCAGCCACCTGGTGCAGTTGATTTTGCCCTAATCTGGGCCCATGTGACTATTATCTACTTCCTGCCATGCAGTATCTTCCTGGTGCTCAACTCACTCATTGTTCTGCGTCTCAGAAGGCGCCAACATCAGTGTCAGGATGAAAGCAGGCAGCAGCATCTTTCACCAGCAGGAAGGCTGGGCAAAACCACAGCAATGCTTCTGGCCATCACGTCTGTGTTTGCAGTGCTGTGGGCACCCCGTACAGCCGTGGTGCTCTACCACCTTTATGTGGCATCGGTGCATAAAGACTGGCGCGTGCACTTGGCATATGATCTTGCCAACATGCTAGCAATGCTTAACACTGCCGTGAACTTTTTCCTCTACTGCTTCGTCAGTAAACGCTTCAGAGGGGTTGTGAAGGATGTGTTGTTTATACGAGGGGCACTGCTTCAACCTCAAAGACCCTGCCATCAAAGACAGGCTTCTGCTAATGCATCAAACTCATCACTGTCCAGTGGTGCAATGCGCTCTCACAGACATGCTAATATTGCTTGGGACTGTCCTTAATTCACACTCATATCACTCTATATGCAACGCAATAAACTAAATCAATTACTGGGTATGAATGGTTATAAAATGCCAACAATAAGTAAATATTCTCTGATGCACAATTGACATTTATTTAAGTTTTATACAGTGAATACTCAAAGTAATAAAAAAAATACAACCTCTCGACTCTAAATGAAGGTTTTTAATAATACCAAGGTTTTCATTTTTTCATAACTGTTGAAATAATAAACATAATGGAGGTCAACTTCAGTTCGGACTAGGACTTTGTATTGGATTTGTCTTGGAATTGTGATATGACTCACTGTGCTCGTCCTTGAAGCACAAGTCATAAATCTCTGTAAAAAAATCCTGATCTGGTTTCCAGATATAGCTGAATCACAAAAATAGATGCCCACAATCTCACAGAGAGTATGACATGGTCTTCTTATGATTTTTTGTATTTTATTAAAAAAAAAAAATAAAGAAAAAAACAGGCATTGGGCACCTGCAAGCTGCCTCCATTTCCAAGTGAATTGAGGTGATGGACAGCTGCTCATTCCATCTCCTCTCCAGCAAATTGCGTCAACTTCAGTCCCTTCATATTTTTTATTGTGCTGTCTTCTGTAGGGATGATCAGACCCTGAGTGCACATTGCGTATTTTTAACAGAGATATTCTGACTCATCATACGAATATAAAATGTTCTTCTGAAAGAAGAACTGTTTTTTTATTTACTACGTTATGTCTGTTTTTAACTTTACATAATTAAAAGGGGCAGTGGTGTCTCAGTGGGCTCAAGGCTCAAGCTCCAGCACTGCAAAGCTACCACTGTTGGGCCCTGAGCAAGGCCCTTAAATATTAATTGCTCAGTTGTATAAATGAGACAAATGTAAGTCGTTCTGGATAAGGGCATCTGCCAAAAATGGATATCTCTTAATTAGAGAGATAAAGTGTAGAATATACAACATTTGGATTTTGTTTGGACCTAGGCTGCTGGTTTTTTTTTTTGTTTGTTTGTTTGTTTTTTGTCTGTGTTTGTTTTTTAACCCTTTTAACCCTTTAACACTATAACAAAAGTTAAATAATGTAATATTAGTGATAATCAATCATAACCAAATGAAATGACTGAAAATAAGAAGACTCTACACAACACTTCACTGTTTGTTTTCCAGTCAATACAGGATATATTTATTTATTTTGCGATTGTTGAGGCCAAAAATGCTTGAAATTTTGTGATGCAACTTGCAGAGTTTTTTGTGCTTTTTGGTTGTTGTTGTTTTTGCAATTGCACAAAATTGCTTTGCACGGTCTTTCACAGTGATGTTTGTCTGTAAATGAGACCTTTTAGCTGTACTAAAGTTCAACACACATGAATCAAAGAGGGCTTTGTCTGAATGTATATTGTGTTGATGTCATATGACATGTGTTGGCCCAAATCTGCAGGGATTTTGAAAAAAAAAAAAAAACAACACAAGCTCATTCGAATATTTTAGAGTTTGCTTAATTTTGCTTTCATTTCCTCAATCGCAAAATCACGATACCCTGGAGGGACTGATTTTCTACAAGAAACTGTAGACCACAGAGAGAACCTTTTGGCCAGGTATGTGTCATAGATAAGTGTGACCTATTTTTCAAAGACGGATTACACAGCAGGCCTTTTCTAAGCATGTTTGGTGGAGCAGAGATAGATGATGCAGCACTTTCCCATTCATAAGCAAACTGCATCTGCCAGCCATGTTGTTTATTCTTGGTGAGATAGGTCTCGATATGGCTTTCAGTTTGGAATGCTTTCAGGTACATCAGGAACAATGTTCCCCCACTAAGCAAACACTTTGTATTCTGAAAGTACAGGTCACACTGAATCTTAGTGCACAAACACACACACACACACACACACACACACACACACACACACACACATGCACACACACGGTTATACAGTTGGCTAAACTGATATATCGTAAACTGCATATTCTGCACTGGAGTGGATACCACATGAACATTACTGTTACTGTTAATGCTTACAAGAGCCTGATATCAACTGGAGAAACAAATGGAGTAGAGAATGACTGGAACCGATTGGTGAAAATTTTCTGTTTTCTAATAAATTAGCCTGTATGTTCCTAAATAAACCCCAAATTCATTTCTACATTAACCGTAGTAATAAGGGTGACAATAATCAAGGGACCCAAACATTCAGGTGAACATATTTTGTGCCAGTAACAAATGCTTTTAAATATTTTTGAATGTTGAACATTTTAGGTTAAACCATTTCTTTGCGACAAAACACATGTTGGTTCACACGTCCACTTGGTCATGTATAAACTTCACTTAAAAACACCTTGTGCCCTATGAATGACCTCTCTCTACACTCTCTATACTCTCTGATTAGTGTGTTTAACTTCATTTTTTCCCCTCCTCTCTCTGGGTAGCCAGATGTTATCATCATGTAGCCTCTCGATGTCAAACACAGGTAGCAGGGAACACAGCACATCAATCACTAAGCTCCTGATAAACAAAGCAGGGAGAGTGTGCAAATGGGTCTAATCACTTTACACAATAAAGTCACAGTACAGGCTCAGGACATGGACATGGACCCTTTTTGGGTGACACAGCTGCAGAATGGAGGCAGAACATGCATCCTTAGCAAATGAATGAGAAAGGAGACCAGTGATAATGATTACTGCCTTTCATCCATGAACTGGACCCATATCTGTAAAGAACATCATGGATGTCAGGCAGCTCAAGTTCAAGCAACTCTTTGTCCATTGTGCTTTTATAGAAGAATAAATCTGTCAGATGATATCCGACCATTAATGACAGGAAAAGACTTGATTTACATTAATCCACTGAACCTAAAGACATTTATAAAGTCATCTTGGTTTCAGACTGTCATTTGAGGACATCTTGAAGTGCACCTGAAATAATGCTTATTTAGTGGCCAGGTCAGGGTGGGCCAGGAATGCTTTCAAATTATCCAATAACTGCCAAATGACAAACTGATGGTTTTAGGTATAAGTTTGGGTTGTATATTAGCTCTAATACTTGACAACGGAGGTGTCGGCCGATATTGTTTTCTTGGAGTAGAGGTGAATTGCTCTCTCTCTCATAGCTAGCAGAAAACAAGTGCATAGCAAAACAAACACAGAAAGACCCCACAGGAAACTCAATACCTAGCTGGATCAGAAAAAAAGCCATTTCTGCGTCAGTCTGCGTCAATAACTTCAGATCTTGGAGTTGTCATCACCTCTCAAATGTCATGCCGATATTTATTCACATTTTAGCAACGGTTTTGTCGCATTCCCTTTTTAATTGCAGGCTCTCTGCAGTTCGAGGTTTCTTGGTTTTGACAACAGATGATTCCCCAGATGTCAACATTTAGAGCTATCCAGATTGAAGCAGCCATCTAAGCAACTGTTGTAAGAACAAGCTACAAACACTCCACCATCCACAGCACCTACACACGTGATGTTGTAGTTGGACTTCTGTTTTCTATTTACAGACATGACGTCACCATGCAAAGATGAATGCGTCAAATTGACAATTCCCACAAAATCCGACCCGACAGCTTAAAAATATATATCATTATAACTGTTGTGAATCGGGGTAAGGTAAGGAGACAGTTTTGAAGACTGATTTTATGTGCTTGCTCAATAATAGTTTTTGTTCATTTTTAAACAAAAAAAGTTCAGTACTGCAGCTTTAACATCTAAGTTACTACTACTATATCTAAGTTACTACTACCACTGTAACACTTCAGTCATTATCTGGCATTTATCATGAGATGAGTGAGTCTCATCGAATTGACTCATTCAGCTGTATTTCTATGTGGTGTAAGTAACATGTTTAGGACATTTTTGGACAGACTTTTGACTTAAGTTATTACATAGAAGAATTTCAAAAGTCTATGGGACCAAAATATAACTTTTACAAGAATTATAAAGGCAAAGTCCTTTATAACACTACACTACAGTAAACTACACTAAACTAAACTACAGTAAACTACACTTCACTACATTACACTACATTACACTACACTACACTGCACTACATTACACTACACTACACTAAACTACACTGCACTACATTACACTACAGTAAACTACACTAAACTAAACTACACTGCACCACAGTAAACTACACTACACTAAACTACACTACACTACACTACAGTAAACTACACTAAACTAAACTACAGTAAACTACACTGCACTACAGTAAACTAAACTACACTGCACCACAGTAAACTACACTACACTAAATGAGTGAGTCTCATCGAATTGACTCATTCAGCTGTATTTCCTTGTGGTGTAAGTAACATGTTTAGGACATTTTTGGACAGACTTTTGACTTAAGTTATTACATAGAAGAATTTCAAAAGTCTATCGGACCAAAATATAACTTTTACAAGAATTATAAAGGCAAAGTCCCCAGCATATAATACACCTATAAGCTTCTACACTGCTTATGTAAGGAATTGATCATTACTTTTCATAGCATCGTTTCAAATAAGGAATCAATAGCAAAATATATCAAATTCCCTAGTGTATTAGTTGGTGAATTAAAAGATCATTTCTTAGAGGTTATGAAGTTTGAATTGTCTGCTCTTATTGCTGTTGTCAGTGTAATGATTGTTTTATGTAGTATTGTTCCTATTAAATGTTCTTAATGACCTGTTTAGTGTTTTAGAGTGGCATGATATACTGTTAAATCTTCAGAAATGACTGTAATGAAAAAAATTACACAGTTTAGCCCAGTCTTGTTTGCTTTCCATTTGCGTAATGATCCTGATGCCATTTCATGCACTTTACTCAGTCATGTGAACCCTGCAGAGCAGTGTTTACACACTCATCTCCTATACTAGACTCAGCATGTACCACTTGCATAAAGGATTTAATTGTAAATAAATAAATTGTAGACATGTTTTTCTCAGTGTTTAAATTGAGGGTGGAAGGGTGGCATAGCAGGTAGCATTGCTGCCTCATAAAACCATGCCAGTATGTGGTTACTTTAAATTTACCCTAGGTCTGAATGTGTGTGTGTGTGTGTGTGTGTGTGTGTGTGTGTGTGTGTGTGTGTGTGTTATGGACTGGCATGCATTACCTACCTGCATTATTGTAACTGCACCATATGGTTACTTTCATACATCAGCTTTCACTCACTCCCCACCAGTGTGTGTAGGACCTAATTCTGCTGCAGAGCACAACCACGCAACTGTTCCTCATAAAACTATACAATATATAATACATGTGATGATATCACATGCCCTAATTGTTACTAATGCTAGCTATCTAGTTAAATAATGATGTGTTATATTAATAGATTATGTAAAAGTAGACTACATACAAGTATTACAAATATGCCGATTGGTCATTTACTTGTACACCATATAGTCAGAAATATGTAGACACCTGACCAACCCAATTCCAGATTTAGTCTTCACTTTGCTGTTATAATAACCTCCACTCTTCTGAGAAAGCTTTCCACTAGATGTATAGATTAATGTGGCTGTGGGGATTTGTGCTCATTCAGCCACAAGCACATTAATGAAGTCAGGCACTGATGTTGGGGAGAAGGCCAGGCACAAAGTCAGCGGTCCAATTGATCAGTGGGATTGGGGTCAAGGCTCTGTGCAGGCCACAAAATTTTTCTACCCCAACCTTCACAAACCATGTCTTTGTGCACAGTGACATCAACATTTTGGAACAAGTTTGGGCCTCTCAATTCCAGTGAAGGGAAATTGTAATTCTACAGCAAACATAGATATTCTTTTGAACACATACATTTGGCCATGTAGACTATATTTTTGTGAGACTGGTCGTATATTACTGAGTTCATTTGTTTAATTTATTTGCTACTTTTTTAGTGATAAGTTTTGTGGGGAATTTTTCCTGTCCCCCACATAGATTCAAGGATAAGCAAGGAAACCAAAACGTCTTAGAATCAGCAAGAACTATATAACAATGGTACTGTAAATCCAAGCAATACAGGAGTCTCGACTGAAGAGTTGATCATAGTGCATGATCTTAAAAATAGTAATAATATCAGTAATAACATTTTTAAGATGTTACCCTATTTTTAGACATTGGGAAATTTCAAATCTAGACAAGTTCGCGATGTTCAGTGTCGTAGTGAGACATCCGTTATGTGTCATTCCTCCCATTTGTTTAAACATTTAGAAATTTCAGGTATTCCCAGCAGACGAATGCTTAAACTTTGCTCTGTATTTAATGATTAGGCATAAATATTGAGCAACAAAAGAAGTTCCTGATCAAAGGTCAACTCCAATTGGATTATAATAAGCAAACACACAAACAAGAAATCAGGAGAACCCTGAGAAAGCCGACTTACTGACAGAGTCACTGCTACTGCTGCACAATGTTACATAGAATTATCTTCATGATATGTGTTGTGTGTCTTGTACACCACTATCAATTTTTCATTTCTGGTAAGAAGAGGTCATTTATGAAAATGTTATATATTTCTTTAGAGACTCAAATGATGTGATTTTAGAGGCAGAGGAAATGCTTTCATGTTTATTTATTATTACCCATCAGTTAGCAGTCTTCGTTGTTTTCTCTCTTTAATGTTATTTACACTGGGACCGCTGCATGTTGCAGGAGGGGTGGTCACTGTTAAGCCAATACTTGCAAATGGCACATATTTAAACCCAGAGCTTGGTAAGTATCATGCCAGGTTGAGAGCTCTCAGTCGGAGCTGCCGGGACATCAAGGAAAAATTCGGAGGTACAACAGGTGAGAACTTTCCCAACATGACACAAGTCGCTAACCAACAAACCAAACTATTTCAAGAGAAACATCCTGGCTTATGTGTAACTTTCTAGTATTTGTGATACTATAAATATAAATATAAATATAAATTCTATATCAAACATTATATGCTCTATTATTCTTCAGATGGCATCTATTACCTAACAACAACAAATGGTGTGATGTACCAAGCATTCTGTGATATGACCACAGCTGGAGGTGGCTGGACACTGGTAGCCAGTGTGCATGAGAACAATATCAATGGAAAATGCACTTTAGGTGATCGCTGGTCAAACGAGCAGGGTTGTGATCCCAAACGGCCTGATGGTGATGGAACCTGGGTGAACACTGCCACGTTTGGCACTGCAGAGGGGGCTACCAGTGATGACTACAAGGTATATTATCATTCTTTTTTATTTACAATTATGCACGTAGATCTTTATTACAGAAAAAAATAGGATAGAGGCTCTTCAGATCAAATGAGATCAAAAGAATACCAACAACTACAGTATGTCTCCATGAAGGACCTGGGGTAATCAGTTTCTTTTAGGTTTCTATATAAACCTCTTTCTTAAATGTTAAGCAAATTGTGTGTTTGAGCATTTGAAAGCAGTGGGAAACTACATTAATGAGCTACATTAGTGGTATATTGGATCCAGGTGCTGTTTTTGTTCAGAAATAAAGAACCCTGCACTGGCATGGGTGGAACAGCACTACCAAGGGTGTGGCATTTATACTATAATTATACAAACTTAACTGAATTATTTTATTCATAAAAATGTGCAGCTGTGGCTACTAAATGTGAATCAGTTGACTTGCTAACTGGAAAATAAGGATTTTTTTTAGATTTCTCTGTGACATTTTCATTGGTTGGTTCTATGTAAGCAGATTTCCAGTAAATTGTGTTCAGTTTTTAGGTTATCACAAGGTATTCTTGCCTTTCTGTGATATTTTAAATAACTTCAACACCATGTTGCAGAAATCAAACATGCTGTTAAATACTGAACTACAGTACACAATAAATAAGGTTATTATTAGAAAACAACCACGCATTTAATGTTATAATTAATTAGTATATTAATTCTTTCATCTGTCTGCAGTAAATGCTTTATCCTGGTCAGGGCTGCAATGGATTATAATGGAGTATATAGAAAAACTCCTATTATTCACAATTGAGTCATTTGTACTGGTTTGCAAGCTGGTTTTGAAAATAGTGGCTTTGTCTTTCCTTGGAATACATAACTGTCAGAACATTACTTTATAGAATCCCGGGTACTACGACATTACTGGGGAGGATGTGTCAGTGTGGCACGTTCCTAATGATGCTCAGCTTCAAAACTGGGCAAGCACTGCAATCCTGCGCTACCACACTGAAACCAAGTTCCTCAAGCAAAATGGTGGAAGCCTGTACCATTTATTTAAGGTAAAGTAGCATACTCATTGAAGTAACACATGGGGCCCGTTTCACAAAAGAGGTTCAACCAACTCTGAGTTAAAACTTGAACTCTGAGTTGACTTACCCTGAGTTGGGAAACTCTGAGTTTTTGGTTACAGAGCAGCTGAAATGAGTTAGTTCAGTCAACTCTAGGTTGAGTGAGTTAAGCGCGTGCACCACAACTATAAAAAGCCATTATCAATGGAGTGCAGATATTATGAGTCACCATGGCAACAGAGTCAGACACCATGGCAACAGCGTCAGACGAAAAGACAGAGGAGAAAGGACAGAGAGTTAGCTTGGGAGAAAATAGCTGCTCGAATCAATGCATAAATTTACATTTTAGTTACTTTTATGCAGTGTTGGGTGTAAAGTAATCTAAATACTGTAATTTAATTAAAGACTATAAAACAATTCTGTATAAAACAATAGTGGATTTAACATCACATTTTAAAAGGTATATTTTTAATGAAACCTTCTCCCTCTAGTTACACACTTTGGTCAATTCAAGAATAATTCATGAAATTGTATATTGTTTATTTAAAAGCATTAGAAGTGCAGTTTCTCGTCTCTCCTTATTGTTCAAGTGCTTCGGGATAATTTGGGATTTAGACAGTAATTAATAAGTAAGTAGACCAAATTAGTAAGTAGACCAATACTTTCTAGAGATAGTAATTATTATATTAATCTAATTAGACTTGCTGAAGATGTCATTTGTAGTTAGTAATTAAGAACTATTTTATAACTATTTTATCTATTTTATACTATTTTATATATTTTATAACTACTGACTGAGCCAGAGACTGATATAAATGTGAGTGAAATTTGAGGAAATTGAGGGGGGTTATATTCGGGTCTAGCGCTTGGACCCCCCAATGTCCATGCATAGGGATGACCCCTTTGCATAGGGATATGACAAAAAATCCACTCTGGGCCTCAAAATCCTCTCCCGACGTAAATGTAACTCCCTACGAATTAATCCAGCCTCTTCATCAACAGGATGTCCATAAAAGGACATGCCATTTCATTCCCTTTGATGCTCTCTGCGTGACTGAAATGTGTACAATGAATGAATGTACCGAATGAATCAATGAGGTGTTTAAACACCGCTTCCTCTTTAAAAAAAGGGGAGGAGACTTAAAGAAACTCTGGGTTTACTGAAGAAAACCTGCTCCCCACCAGGTTAGGTTCACAGCGTAAGTTGCCATGGTAACTGACTCTGAGTATAAGTTACCTCTCTTTTAGAAACGGGCTTGATTTACTCTGCTTTCTCGGGTTTAACATACCTCCCATTCTGAACCGGAAAACCCAGAGTTTCCCTCATTTCAGGGTTAACATACTCAGAGTTTTCACTTAACCTCCTTCGTGAAACGGGCCCATGTAGTTAATATTGTATACAACATCTTGTATTTGCACAACTTGAGTCATATATACAGCTTATACACTCAAGCCTGGTGTTCAATTTAGAAGAATAAATCAAGATGAAAACAAATAGTGATAGTCTATATTTTATTTAGGTAAACTGTCACTTTAATACTTTAGTCCTTTAACTCTCCTTCTAATATGTCATGTGCCATAATTTTTCAGAAATATCCAGTGAGGTTTGGAGCAGGAGAGTGTATAAATGATAGCGGACCTTCTATCCCAGTGGTATATGATACAGGTGACAAGGATTCAACAACAACCCTTTTTGGATTAACTGTTAAAGGTTTGTACCATTAAAAAAAAACATGAATAGAAAAACTTTAAAAAGAACTGCAAGCTGTGAAAACTACAGAGACATATCTGATTGTGTTGAATTATTCACTTGCTTATTTTTGACATTGTATCTCCTTATTTCAATCCATAATCTCTGTGTTTTAATGAACCAATTGCTTATTAATAAATAATGTAATTAATAATGAATGTCTTGTAAAGAGTTTGGGGGCTGTTTAAATAATTAGATATTAAGTCACAATAACAAGCGACTTTAAATGACAAAATATTAACTCGAATTAAGTTTCTATGTAGAAATAAGGATATGCTAAAATTGAAATTACACTTCAGAATGAATTACTAAATTAATAATCTCATCTTCCTTTCTATTTAAAAAAAAAAACAATGTTAGATCAGTTTGAGCCTGGCTTCGTCACCTTCAGAGTGTTTAATAAGAAGAAGGCAGTGATGGCTCTGTGCTCTGGCATCAAACCAACTGGATGCAATACAGAACATGTAAAGGATTTATTCATGGTATAAATCTGTGTTTTATTACAATGTATGCATGTGTGATGTGTCCGATTAATTTCTTTTTGTACATTTTGCAGTACTGCATTGGTGGAGTAGGACAACCTGATCAGTGTGGAGACTTCGCTGGGCTTCCTGGAGACAGCTCATCCAAGGAAATAACAGAGGCAGCTGTTCTGATCTTCTATCGCTGAGAGCCTTTGTCGTATTTTATAGAACTTTTCAAAATTAATTTGGTCAAACTGAGAGTGGTACTTGACGCTTCAGCCTCTGCAAAAAGCAACTAAATAAAAATGTATTTAAACTAGCATTGGCTTGTATTTCTTTCAGCCTTCTGCCCTTCCTTTACTTAACAATAACAGAAACAATTTTCCAAGGAGAACAATTCAACTAAAAATAACAGCAAAGCCCTCCCTATGTAAACTCCCCACTAGGTGGCACATTACATCCATATATACTGCCAATCGTTCAACATTGTCCTATTGTTAAAAGTGAACCACAAAAGCCATTCTCTAACAATTTAACAATCAACTATTAGTAATGTATTCATAGCAGTAATGTCCAAATTGTCTGTGCATGCTGAACTTCGCAAGAGTTGCATGTTCTTCAATACACAGACACCTTCAGTAGCATTAGGTTTCATGATAAACACAAAAGGGACAGATAAGATCTCCTTTAATTGTTTAGTTCAGCGGAAGACTGATTCCACTAAAAAGTAGATGCAGGCAAAATAGAGAAAGCAAAATAGTGGTAACCCAAAGAAGGACAAGGGACTGTAATCAGACACAGACACACACACACACACACACACACACACACACACACACACACACACACACACTAGCTGAGTGAGAAGTGAAGGTATGCAAATATGGTTCTTCATTTCACATAACCTGGACATGATTAAAGTCTGACTGAGTATTAAGGATTACTTATATATAACACTATTATAAGAGACACAC
Organism: Noturus placidus; assembly: GCA_022414735.1. Taxonomy (NCBI): domain Eukaryota; kingdom Metazoa; phylum Chordata; class Actinopteri; order Siluriformes; family Ictaluridae; genus Noturus; species Noturus placidus. The sequence goes on along the minus strand of JAFFST010054646.1, from coordinate 7,132 downwards.
TATGATTTACTGTAGATTTTAATTTTATTTTTTAAATATCTGTTTACATTCATCAGCAGTAAGATATGATTTTATATCACAAGATGTCCCATGCAATGCCATCATCTAACTGACAGGAATTTGTATCTGCATATGCAGTTTATGCAAATCTTGCAATTCTTCTTGCTGTAAATATTGCAAAACTGGTTTGACTTACAGTAAGAATAATGTTTATTATAGCATTATTACTAGTAGTTGTGTTAGTATTATTAGTATTATTAGAATCAGGAGTAGTAGTATTAGTAATAACAACAAGACAGCAGGTGTTATTCAGAAGTCAGAAGACAATGGGTTCCCTTTTCAGCCTGCTTCCTCTCAATGAATTCCTCATGTTGTTTAAGTGCATTTTTCCTGGTCACTGCTGCCTCTGGTATGTTCAGTAGAGATCTAAATCTACAGTAGGATTTCCATAAACCTGCCTTGTGACACTGTCTATTTTACAATGTCTGTTGTAAAAAGCGCTATACAAATAAAATTTAATTGAACTACAGTAAACTACACTACACTACATTACACTACACTACACTACACTGCAGTAAACTACATTACACTAAACTACACTACACTACACTAAACTACACTACATTACACTATTCAATTCAATAATTTTTTTTTTTTTTTGTATAGCGCTTTTTACAACAGACATTGTTTCAAAGCAGCTTTACAGAATGGATGTACATGGATGGAGTTCATTATTAATTTATATAAAATCTGTATGGCTTAGAAGAAGCCATAGTCCCAGCAGTCTGGAATTGGAGTAAATGAGAGCCCGAGAGACCGATCAGGCAGGTCCAGAGAGCAGAAAGGATCAGGATCTCTAGTATCTCCAATAGATCATGTGTAGCTCGGCAGAAGAAGAGAGGGAGAGAAAAGATTATTAGGACTGTGAATTAGCATAATAGAAGGTCTAGTCAGGGTAGGCTAGAGTGAACAAAAACGTTTTAAGCCTAAACTTAAACACTGAGACTGTGTCTGAGTCTCGAACACTAAATGGAAGACTGTTCCATAACTGTGGAGCTTT
>JAFFST010054645.1:71373-83381 GCA_022414735.1 Noturus placidus | reverse complement strand
CTCTCTCACACACACACTCTCTCTCACACACACACTCTCTCTCACACACACACTCTCTCTCACACACACACTCTCTCTCACACACACACTCTCTCTCACACACACACTCTCTCTCACACCCACACCCTCTCTCTCTCACACACACACTCTCTCTCTCACACACACACTCTCTCTCTCACACACACACTCTCTCTCTCACACACACACTCTCTCTCACACACACACTCTCTCTCACACACACACTCTCTCTCTCACACACACACTCTCTCTCTCACACACACACTCTCTCTCTCACACACACACTCTCTCTCTCACACACACACTCTCTCTCTCACACACACTCTCTCTCACACACACACTCTCTCTCACACACACACTCTCTCACTCACACACACACACACACACACACACACACACACACACACACACTCTCTCTCTCACACACACTCTCTCTCTCACACACACTCTCTCTCTCACACACACTCTCTCTCTCACACACACTCTCTCTCTCACACACACACTCTCTCACACACACACAGAGAGAATAACCGAATTAAATAATATAGTATAGGCCTGATATACACAGAGTAATGAAATATAAATAATTATTAACCACTTAAACATAAATATTTTTAAGATCTCAATTATACTATGAATGAAATATAGCATAAATATGTACAATTACAACCCCAATTCCAAAAACGTTGGGACAGTATGGACGGAAAATAAAAAACTGCATCGTTTTTTTTTTGTTGTTTTTTTTAAGGATAAACATTTATTTTGAAATTGATGCATGCAAGACATTCCAAAAAAGTTGGGACAGGGGCAATTTAGGACTAACATCGATGTGAGAAGTTGAAATGAGAACGTGATGTGAAACAGGCGAGGCAATCGTCTAATCATAGTATATAAGGAGACTTCAAAAAAGGCCTGGTCCTTCAAGAGCAAAGATCGGTCGAGGCTCAATAATCTGCCAACAGGTGCATCAGCGAATAATCCAACACTTTCAGAACATTCCCCAAAGACAAATCGGTAGGATTTTAGGCATTTCACCTTCTACAGTGCACAATATGATTACACGGGCGGCTGTGGTTCAGTCGGTAGAGCGGGTTGTCCACTAATCGTAGGGTTGGTGGTTCGAATCCCGGCCCGGGTGTCTCCATGCCGAAGTGTCCTTGGGCAAGACACTGAACCCTAAGTTGCCCCCGATGGCAAGTTAGCACCTTGCATGGCAGCTCTGCTACCATTGGTGTGTGAGTGTGCTCTCATTTGTAAGGATAAAAGCGTCTGCTAAATGTAAATGTAAATGATTAAAAGATTCCCGGAATCCGGTCAAATCTCTGTGCGTATCGGGCGAGGCCAAAAACCACTTCTAAATCAACCGATCGCTCAGATGTCACGGTCTTAAAAACAGACATGAGTCTGTAATGGAGATCCTGACATGGGCTCGGGAATACTTTGGTAAACCTTAGTCAGGCAACACCATTCGCCGCTGCATCCACAGATGCAAGTTAAGGCTTTATTATGCAAAGCAGAAGCAACAAATCAACATTGCCCACTTCTCTGGTCTCATCTGAGATGGACAGTAGCACAGTGGAATCGTGTTTTGCGGTCCAACGAGTCGACATTTAAAATAGTTTTGGACGAAAAAGCCGTTGTGTTCTCCGGGGTAAAGAGGAAAAAGACCATCCGAGCTGTTATCAGCATCAGGTCCAAAAGCCAGTGTCTGTCATGGTAAGGGGGCGTGTCAGTGCCCAGTTAATGCAGAAAGATATGTACCCATTTGGAGCAACATACACTAGCATCCAGAGCAGGACAACACCAAGCCACATTCTGCCCGGATTACAAGCGCATGGTTGCGTAAGCAGAGAGTGCGGGTGTGAGCATGGCCTGCTGCAGTCCTGACCCGTCTCCAATTGAGAACCTGCAGCGCATTATGAAGCATAAAATAAGACAACGCAGGCCCTGTACAGTTCCGCAGCTGAAGAAATGCACAAATGGCGGAAAATTCCACTTGCTAAACTTAACCAACTGGTGTCTTCACTCAGCGTCCAAACACTTAAGTGTTATTAAAAGAAAAGGTGATTTACATTTATTCATTTAGCAGACGCTTTTATCCAAAGTGACTTACTAATGAGAGCACACTCACACACCAATGGTAGCAGAGCTGCCATGCAAGCTTGCCATCGGGGGCAACTTAGGGTTCAGTGTCTTGCCCAAGGACACTTCGGCATGGGATCACCCGGGCCGGGATTCGGACCACCAACCCTACGATTAGTGGATTAGTGGACAACCCGCTCTACCGACTGAGCCACAGCCGCCCCTGTTTATCACACAGTGGTAAACAATCGACAGTCCCAACTCTTTTGGAGTCATCAGATTTGAAACGAGTGTATATTTTCAAAAAGTTAAATCAATTAGTACCTAAAAAACACCTATGTCCTATAAAATATATTTTAAAAAGTTATCACTCTTAATGCAAATTAGGCCCAAGAAACCATACAGAATATAAATAAATAAATAAATAAATAAGGAAAACTAAGGAAACTTACCAGTATTAATTAATGTTCAGGATTTGTGATTAAAAAGTCATAAATATTCAGACATTCATTCATTCAGAAAACTTTGCTTGCATTTTTATTTTTTGTTCTCATAACCAAACCACAATCGAACTTCTTTTTGAACATTATGATCATTGTTTTTGTCTCATGGCACAGGAAGTGATCAGTCTGTAACACAGGCCACAGAAACGACAGATCATTATTGCTACGTGTTTAATATGCTCGATCTGTATGTAGACACATGATCTGTGCTCCCGTTGTTAAGTGAATCCAAAGTGTTTACTTTGGTGTGATTCTTACAAATAGTGAAACATTCACCTGTACGAGTCGTCAGACCATCTCCAAAACAAACAAAACGACAACTCCATCAACTAGAACACTTTGTTTTGGAAGAAAAGACGATAGGAATATTGCTGAAACCGTAAGTTCCTTAAAACATTCCCAGCCCAGCAGATTAACCCTTCATTTTGGGAGAAGAGAAATAACAGAATCGCCATTCCTTCATATAAAACACACCAGAAATGCCCCTGAAACTGTTAGCGAAGACTCGGAAAACAACCTTGACCCAAGCTAGCATGAGTCAGCAAATAAAAAAAAAAATAAATAAAAAAAAAAAATAATAAAACCCCGAGGGAATTTTCCCAGTGTGGGATCGATAAATGTTCTCTTCTCATCTTATAACAGCTGTTCAGAAACGCACTTCCTGTAATTATTACTCCTTTCTGCATATCCAAGTTCAGCTCTTTGTACCTCACGCGCATTATCAGAATATTTAGTACAAACCCATAACAACATAAGCTTAAAAATACTGCAAAAAAAATACATTAATAAAATAAAATAAAATAAAATAAAAGACATGCTAATGAGCTGCTTAGCAAAACTTCAGGTACCTCGTGCAACATCTGTACAGTTTTACCTAAAACCAGATGTGTAAAATAAAATAAAAAACCTGTTGAGACAATCAGAACTGTCACGAAAACAAGCTAGCATATATATTTTCAACATGGCTTCTGAATGCATTTATGGGCAATGTTAAAGAAACACATCTCACGGGGGGGGGTAAGGCTTTAGGTTACGATCCTCAATTCTTTGGTAAAAAAAAAAAAAAACAACAACACAAAAACAACATACAACACACAGAGGTCAACTTATAAAAATAGTGAAATATTACAAGTAAAAAAAATAACAACAACAACAACATGAATAAAAAAAAAAGAAAAGAGATGGAAAAATTAAATAAAATAAAATAATGGACGACCAGCCATAAACATAATTAAAAGGTTAAAACAACATATAAACACAGCCTCCTATTAATTTACTACGAATATATTTGAGCATTATGTATACTGCATATGACATGAATGATTTTATATGTGCAGTTTGTTTGATTGAAGACTAAATTTATTAAAACCATGTTTTATACATACATATATGTGTGTAATATATATATATATATATATATATATATACACATACATACATACATATATATATATATATATATATATATATGTATGCATATATACATATATATGTATGTGTATATATATATATATATTTGTGTGTGTGTCTAAAACCAAATGCCATGTATCATTTATATATAAATCTCTCTCTCATACATATATATATATATACATATACACACACACACACACACACACACACACACACACACACACACACACACACACACACACACACATATGTGTATACATACATACATACATACATACATACATATATATATATATATATATATATGTATGTATGTATGTGTATATATATACATATATATGTATGTGTATATATGTATGTGTATATATGCATATATACACATACATACACATATATATATATATATATATGCATATATGTATGCATATATACATATATATGTATGTGTATATATATATATATTTTGTGTGTGTGTCTAAAACCAAATGCCATGTATCATTTATATATAAATCTCTCTCTCATACATATATATATATATACATATACACACACACATATATATATATATGTGTGTGTGTGTGTGTGTATATGTGTATACACATATATGCAGATATATATACACACACACACACACACACACACACACACACACACACACACACACACACACACATACATACATACATACATACATACATACATACATACATACATACATACATACACACACATGTATGAAATGTGCCACAGGTCTTATGGGGACGTTGGAAAAAAAATTTCTATCAGTCATGACATGTTTGCCTTTTTCAGTGTTGCGGTTGCACCAGCACTAGGAGGCTAACGTAGCTAATAAAAATGAGAAATCTCTTTTCTACAAATCTTTACGATCAGCCTCAACCACATCCAGTTCTTCAAAATCTATCACAGTAGGATGTTGTAGAGGTTTAGGACACAGTGGGACTTCCTGTAATCTATAAACTTAAATTCACTGTGTAGCCTAAAACATTACTGTTGTGGCAATTTAACCCCTCCCCTCTTTATTAGAGTCTGGCATCAATTCATATGCGATGACACCAAGATCTGAACTTTGTTCAAATTCACAACACACAGTGTGCTAGTACAGCGCAAGTGCTACAGTGAAGAAGATAGGGGAGTATTCAACTGTACTGGAAAGTTCTTAAGTTATACAAGTGATGACATTGTTTATATAGAAGTGTACATTTGTCTGTATAGACTGTTGGTAGGAGAGACATCTGATATTACCTGTATGAGCCTCATAGCTTTAGTGCAAAACAAAACACGCATCTCAGCTGGGTCATGACATTCGAGGTTGAAGTAAAGTCCATAAAAGTGTAAATGAGATTTTTTTTATTTTTTTGTGTCTAGATTGTAGGATAATCTCGAAATAGGGTCTGTAAATGAAACACAGATTCAGGAGTTAATCAAGCTGATTTTTGGGTCCTATAACGAAAGCCCTGAGTGAATTCTTAAGACTGAATTGCTAGTCAGATTTACAGTGTCCCGATTAAATAAACGATCAGGATAATACGGAATGGAAAAAAAAATAATAATAATAATTATGAATTCCATCATAGATATAATCGCCGTAAATTGCTTTTTTTTCCTGGAAAATCTGGAGGCATAATAAAAAAAAATACGACAAGGTTAGCCACGAATGAACTCATAAGTACAATATGAGACAATAAAAAAATGTAAACTAATGCTTCTTAAGGAAAAGTAAATATATAAATTGAAAATGTTTATAGTAAAAAAAATTAAAAATTAAATATACACTAGAGTAAGTGCAGCCTTATAACAACACCAATAAGTACCAATATAAATCAACAAGGCCTCAAGCTTGAACTTTGACCTCTGAACTTTGACGGTTGGTAAGTGCTTTGGCACAGGATTGATAAGCAACACACACACACACACACACACACACGCATGTAAAAGCTATCTTAAAGTGCTTAATACTGATACTTCATTGTGCCAGAAGAGGCAGGAGTACCAAAGTTAATGCGCCCATGTGTGCCTGCTTCTTTACAATAAACTAGTACCGTTACAGGTAATAACACTGCGTCAGTTTACGATCTAACACAATTAACTCTGAACAACAAACTAGCAGCCAACCCTCCCCTTCTCCCGTCATCACCCAACCTACCACTGAGGACAGTCAACAGATTGGATTTCGGCACTTGTGGCAATTTTGGCTAAAAATGGGATCTTATTGGCCCTTATGGCTTTCCACATTATCCAGCCTGCTTGAATAGAATGAAAGGATTTGCTCCAAGTGATCAGAAGCTCCACATTAGAAAGGGGAAGGTGTGTAGTCAATGTAGAGGTACCGTTAACTAGTACCACAGAGGTACGAGTAGATTTTATTGTCGTGCTTTTTCCCCTGTCACCAGCGCCCGCTCACGCTGGCCACGTCGGCGTGGAAGTGTCGCGCAATACGGCTGTTCACTCCGCCCTCCAGGAACGACGTGCGTACGTTCGAAGGCTCGAAAAGCTCCCGTCGACTCTTATTCAGCTCTGTCCAGAAGAGAAGGGACGGAACGTTTTTAGAACCTGCAAGGTCTTTGAGCTTCACTCTAAAACAGTACGCAAATCACAACGTTCACATGGAGAGCAGTAATCTAATTATGGACCTTATTCTGAATAAGACAGTATTCTGATTAAGGTGTTTACATGAGTCACTTTTAGAATATTCCTTTCATGTTCCGTTTTTACATGTTACAGAACATAATTAAATTAATAGCACACGTCATTACATCACTGCGCCACACCATCCGCCGTTCCCCTCTAGAATTTCACGTATCGACATACAGTTCATCTTCGTTATGGTACCGTATACAGTTTTGGGTGTTTTTAATTTTACGAAAGCTTCAAGTACAGTTAATTATTTGCCATGCTATACGTGCTAATAGACGACTGATTGAAGCCGTGAGCCGCGTCTCAAACCGCATACCTAACTACTATATAGTAGCTGAGATACATGTATTTCTCCTACTATATATTGTAGATAAGTACGCGGTTTGGGATGCAGCCATACTCTCTTGTTTGCCGTCAAACGGTTGAGCGCTGCCGTGGGTGTACGTGTCCTGTCACACAATGCGGTGAAAACTCGCACACGACGTTAGTAATGTGATTAAGGTGCTTACATGTCTGTTACGCACGTCGATAATGCAGGAATACTCCACACGTCTTAATTCCATTTGTGTTTACTTCGAGTACGACTTGTGTTTAATCCGATTATGTCGGATTAAGGTCATCACAAATCGCTATTTACATGCGAGTTTCTTAATCAGAGTATCGTCTTAATTGGGTTAATATCGGATTATTGTTGTCCGTGTAAACGTACTGAATGCTTCCACAAGGGTTCTGGAACCTGAAGACATGAAAACATTATTTCCTGCTTACTGTGAAGATCAAAGTCATGACAGAACGCGTTTAATACAACAAGAACTTTGATCTTCACAGGTTTCCACAAGGGCTTTGTAAAAGTTCCAGAACCTTTGTGAAAACATTGTTTATTGTTTACAGTGAAAGTCAAAGCCTTGACTGAATGTGTTTACTCCCACCAGGCCTTTGTCTTCAAACTAAACAATGTTTCCACAAGGGTTCCAGATCCATCTGAAGACGTTTCCGGAACCCTTGTGGAAACATTGCTTATGGTTTACAGGGAAGATGGAATGCTTTGGATTCCAACTGGCCTTTGATCTTCACTGTAAACAAAAAAAAAAATCTTTTGTGAAAGTTCCAGAAGTTTTGTATAAACATTGTTTACAGTGAAGATCAAAAGGTTTGAGACAATGTGTTTAATTCCATTTGATATCTACCGTGCACAAGGTTCCACAGGGGTTCCGGAATATTATGAGGAAGTTCCGAAATCCTCCAAGGTCATTTCAGAACTCTTGTCGAAACACAGTTTAAAATGAAGATCAAAGGCCGGACACTATATGTATCATTCCACAGGCCTTTGATCTTCACGGGAACCTTTGGAGAAATTTCCAGATTCTTTTATGGAAGTTCCAGGACCTATGTGGAGAAAACCTGTTTACTGTGAAGATCACAGGCTTGATGGAATGTATTGAATTCCAACAGGCCTTTGATGATCGTCACTGCAAACAAATTTCCATGGGGTTATGGAACCTTTTGAGAAAGTTTGTGGAAAAAATATTTCACTGTATACAGTGAAGATCAAAAGGTTTTGAGAGAATGTGTTGCAATTAATTCCATCATTTTTGTTTTCACAAGGGTTCCTGAACGTTTTGAGGAAGTTCTGGAAACTTCTGGGAAAGTTCTGGAACCCTTGTAGAATCACCGTTTACTGCTTACGGTGAATTTCATAGGCCTTACGGAATGTGTTCAATTCCATAGGGCCTTCGAGCTTCAAAATAAGCAAGTTTCCAACAGGTCTCTGGAACATTTTCAGGAACTTCCAGAACCTACTTTCACTAAAACGTTATCTAAAAAGGTTCCTAAAACTATAGCCCAGGAACATAAACAGGGCCAGATTAACATTATTAACATTATACACAGATTTCTTACCCGAGATAGCCAGCAGCATTTTCCTACGTGCTCCAAACGTCGTGATTCCCAATTCCTTCAGGTCTGGATCAGTCAGCGTGACAAACGTCTGCAGATCAATCTAACACGCACACACGCACGCACACAGAGTTAACGGTCATTAAAATGCTCCAGAGTGCCGCAACAGAAAAGCATACACCTGATTGTCCAGACATGGCGAGTTCGAATTGTCACATTGTCAAAGCCAGAGCAAAACTGGGTGGGAGGGGCATACTCTCTCTCCCCTGTCAATCACAGAGGCTATGAGCTGAAGAGGGCAGATCGAGTTTCCTCCGAGTGTGTTACGCTGTCCCGTGACAGCATGAGCAGGACTTTGATGCAGAGGATGAAAGTAGACCAACTGAAACACTTCAGTTGGTCCAGCATCGTAAAACAACGCTTATTATCATAACAACCATAATGTTGTTAATAACCGGGGTTTTTTTTTTTTTTTTTAGCGCTCACCTCCTGCTGCTGGAAGACGTCGGTGTATTTGCCCAGTCCCAGAGTGCTGAAGAGCTCGGGCAGGTCCGTACCTTTAACAGAGGAGCTCAGACATGACGCCTTACTGCCACCCATGAATGAGATACACTCCATATAGTTACTGCTGCTCAGGTACTGATCCATGGCTGGGAGAAATGACAAAAATATATACACATCATATCACATCACATCACGATACTTAAGGATATTTCTACGATACACCATTCGTATCACGTAGCCAACAAACAGAAGAAAAATAAACAAAACAACTCCGTGCCATTTAATTTCTAATAACTCAAAATGTTTCAAAATAAACAAACATCACCATACCAACGATATCGCAGAAAAGTGTATCGGGTAATCATTCATCACGATATCCATGTTATATTGATATATCGCCCAGCCCTAATTCCTGCTAATGATGTACAAATCTAAAGTTAGCATAACTAACTTGTTATAAAAGAAAAAAAAGGTTCCTATATTGTTCAGCACACACTACTAGCGCTCACCGGTCCTGCTCTTACTCCTCTCCGGACCGCTGATGGTGGAGGGGAACGTGCGTGTTGCTGCCGCTCCACTACCGTTCCTAACACAGCTTCCGTTTCTCGTGCACCAGCTCTCACCGTCGCCATCGATACTCTGAGCCTCCCTGATGGCTGTGCATGATACGGAGAGAGGAGTGCCCTGACACACACACACACACACACACACACACACACATAAGTAAGAGCTGGATTGTCTTTGTGTGTTAAAGAATAAACATGCGTTTGATTCGATCAGACATTTTACAGAAAAATACCTCCTTTTGCACTTTCAGCTTCAGGAACAACTCGGGTTATAATACGTGTTCTTGCTTTTAAAGGTGTGCAGGATTCACACTGTGTAGCTGATGTGGGTGTGAGCATGTGTGTGAGCGCACGTGTCTGTGTGCGTGCATAAATACCGTAGTGTTAACTGAGGGTTTGTAGGCTGTATGGCTGCCTCTGCGGAGCTGCTTGATGCTATCTGCAGGCATGGACTTGGAAAAGCCGAGCCCGCTCCACGTGTTGGTCGGGGTCCGAACCTCAGTCACCACTGGCTTCTTCAGCATGGCTGAAACGAGAGCGAGAGAGAGAGAGAGAGAGAGAGAGAGAGAGAGAGAGAAAGAGAGAGAGCGCAAGAGAGAAAGAGAGAGAGCGCAAGAGAGAAAGAGAGAGAGCGCGAGAGAGAGAGCGCGAGAGAGAGAGCGCGAGAGAGAGAGCGCGCGAGAGAGAGAGAGAGCGCGAGAGAAAGAGAGACTCTCACTAGATTACACTAGAACTAGACCGCACTAATGTTACTGGTGGATTCTTGACTGACCTTTAGTGGCGAGTAGCTTCTTCTGTTCATAGTCATAGGCCTAAAAGAGATCACACACACACATACACACACACACACACACACACACACATACACACACGCGTTAACACACCTGCATATCAGATGCACTCATTAAAAGAGACACTTGTATGTTGGCACTGTGTGTATAAATTGCACGCCTGCAGGACCATCACTGGTTCACAAGTTACTGGTACTCTGTGTGCGTGTGTGTGTGTGTGTGTGTGTACTTGTACATGAGGTGCCAGTCTGTTCCTCTCTGCTGCTCTCTCGCTGCCTGGTGCTCTCTTATCAGTTACAGCGTCAGGCTCAGAATCCGACAATAAACATTCAGATCTACACACACACACACACAGTTAAAAAACAGTAATTAACAGGAACTCCATTAAGATGAGACATGAACCAATGAGACACAATCACTGGCTTTAATGTCAGATTCTGCTGTATGTAATACTAGTGACATGGCATTAATAGACGCACACTAATAACGAATTACTCACACACTAATAATTGATTATAATTGCTTCACCATCTCACAATAGATTTCTGATGGTGTTCTTTTAGTTTTGGTCCTACTGGCCATGTGGACTCTAATGGAAGGCTTTTGGACCTCATTGAGATGGTGCAGGATTTCTGATTTTGTTGCTACTGGAGACAAGACTGAGAAGAGAACAGGCATGTTGGAGCATGATGGAAGGGCAGCGGTGGCTTAGTGGTTAGCACGCTTGTCTCACACCTCCGGGGTTGGGGGTTCGCCTTCGCCCTGTGTGCATGGAGTTTGCACGTTCTTCCCGCGCTACGAGGGTTTCCTCCCCCAGTCCAAAGACATGCGCTGTAGGCTGATTGGCACGTCTAAATTGTCCACAGTGTGTAAATATATATGATATTGATAGACTCCAGACTCCCCGCGACCCCATGTAGGATAAGCGGTATAGAAAATGGATGGATGGATGGATCAAGGTGAAGTAGCAGGTAGCATCGCTATCTCACAGCTCCAGGGTCAACTGATCTCAGGCTCCTGTCTGTGTGGAGTTTTGCATGTTCTCCACATATTCATGTGGGGTTCCATCCAAAAACATGCCTATAGATGGACTGGCTATGCTAAACCGCCCCAGTGTGTGTGTGTGTGTGTGTGTGTGAGAGCACTGTGATGGACTGGCATCCATTCCAAGTGTATTCCTAACTCGCCCAGGATTGGCTTCGGATCCCCCGAGACCCTGACCAGGATAAAGTGGATACCGAAGATGAATGAATAATTGTTGGAGATTGAATGTTGGAGTTTTGGATTTACAGAAGATGTACCGCATTTCCTGCTCCATAAGGCGCACCGAATTATAAGGCGCAGTCTCAATTACGGGGTCTATTTCTGTACTTGACCAATACATAATGCGCACCGTGTTATAAGGCGTGTGCTAAAACATACGGTTGTTACGCCTCGGCCAGCAGATGGCACCCCAGGATGAACTAACTCTAGACACGTGACTAATTGTTTTGGATTCGGTGATGATATCCCAGCTGTGTTGTGTTTGGTTTGATTATGTTGGGTATTTAAACCCCTCGGGGCTAAGAGCACATTGCGCG
>JAFFST010054645.1:49475-59902 GCA_022414735.1 Noturus placidus | reverse complement strand
GGGGGGAGTGGGTATGGTTGCGCATGAAAATGGCCGTCACTGCCCCGAGAAGTGCTGAGGAGTAGTCCCATCCCCGCTCCCAATATGCCACGCCCTGGGCCACACATGTAGAGTTTAACTCAGTAGTCAGCTGCTAGGCTTCTCACCTTCGTGTCTAGAACAGCCAAGATCCTTTCTTTCGCCTCTCGCACATCATCTCTCCTCCCACTGACCTTAATGTGAGGATCTGAGTGCAAACACACACACACAGTTTTGTTAGGAATACTGATACATAGGTGTGGTGTGTGTGCATGTGTGTGTGTGTGCGCGCTGTACTATAAACTCCGTGTGAGAGGATAAAGAGTAAAGAAAGTGAAAGTAAATTACTGTGAATTACCGTCGTCTCCACTCTCCATCCCACATCCCTCTCACTCACTCTATTCCCCATTGCTCTATAACTCTTGTGCACGTGTGTGTGTGTGTGTGTGTGTGTGTGTGTGTGTGCACATGCACGTGTGCTTATACACACACACTTTATAACCGAAAACACAGCATTATTACACACACAAACTCTCGTTCACACACTCGCATACCGACAGCTGATGACTTCCATATGGCCGGAAAAAAACTGCTGTCTGAGGTTACATTAACACGCTTAACACACCCAAAAGCCAACTCAACATCGCTGTGTGTGTGTGTGTGTTCAGAAGCAATACACACCTATCATTTCATACTCTATCCTGTCCTATATCACATTATAAATCCCAAACCCAGACTAAAACATATACACACACTCCACACTTCAGTCTGTATGTGTACATATGAACGTGTGTGTGTGTGTGTGTGTGTGGAAGAGAACTTTACAATCAGCATGGGACGGCTATTTTTAGAACTGCACTATAAATCTGTGATGTACACTCCACATGCCGTGTGTGTGTGTGTGTGTGTGTGCGTGTGTGTGTGTGTGCGTGTGCGCTCATTAGTTAGAGAAGTACCTTTTTTGGATTTGGCTCCGATCTTCAGTTTGGAAGGCCAGGCGATCTGAGTGCTCGTTTCATCCATGATCTGCAACACACACACACACACACACACATGCACACACGCACAATAAACCTACTGTGGATAGTGATACATGTTAAAAATTAGTTGGTTTTTTATTTTTTATTTTAAAGAGCGCCATCTGGAGGTCACTTCTAACTAATGATCATAAACACTAGCATTAGGAACACACACACACACACACACACACACACACACACACACACACACACACAGGCTGCATGTGTGAGAGACGCTCTTGTGGATCGCTGCGAGAACATCAGGAACGACACATCATCTCTCAGTGAAACCTTCAGAACCTCTGAACCAATCAGCCTCCAGACATTAATGTCAGATGTGTAATGACCATGATGGATCGACATACACTACACAGTCAAAAGTATGTGGACACCTGACCATCACACCCATACGTGCCTCTTCTACTAAACTGTTGCCACAAAGTCTGAAGCACACAATCGTGTACGATGTCTCGGTGTGCCGTAGATTTACAGTTTCCCTTCCCTGGAACCAAGAGGACCAAACTTGAGCACAAACCAGTGCCAGCTCCATGAAGACATGGTGTGTGAAGTTTGGTGTAGAAGAACTCAAGTGACCTGGAACACCGACTACACCCCAGACCTCCTCTGTGCCTGCCCTCACTAACGCTCTTGTATCAACATACTTAAAACGTGACGGTACTTGTTTTTCCACAGTAGCTTTGGTACCGTTGCTAATGAACGTCCCGCGGTTTTAATACGCGCAAGTGTTTTAGTCGGTCCACAAGTGGAAAAGAAGAAGAACACCACCACCTACAAGCACACGGGAAACACTACAGAAGAAGATGGAGAGAAGTTTAGCTCCGCCCCTGACTCATCGAGAGGAAAGATGGAAGAAATTAAATATGGGAATACATGGCACTCGAGGCGGATGACAAACATATAATTGATGCTCTGAAGTCTGTGTGTGATCGATGCTATCGTTCATGTCAAACAAAGCGAAGAAACATCTGGAATTTAGTGAAGCACCTGAAAGACTGTCGTAATTTGGACTCGCACCATTGACTGATGGACTTCTCTTGGCTTCTTCAGCAGAAGCAGCACAAAACCACACAATTATAAAGGGAGGACACACAAACACACACACACACACACACATAGAGGAATAACACAGGAAAAAAGTATTGAACACGCTAACTAAAAAATATTTAATACTTCGTGGAGAAGCATTTGTTTGTAGTGACAGCTTCAAGACGCTTCCTGTATAAAGAAATTAATGTTTTCAGGTGTGATTTTTGTTCATTCTTTTAAACATCGTCTATAAATCAAATAGATTCGAGTCAGGTGATTGACTGGGCCATTCTAACAGCTAGATTTCTTTTCCTCTGAAACCATTCGAGTTTCCTTTGCTGTATGTTTTGGATCGTTGTCCTGCTGGAAGTCCACTCACTTCTCCTCATCATCCTGGTGGATGGTAGCAGATTCTTCTCAAAAATCTCCCGGTAAAAGGCTCCATTCATTCATCGATCCTTCAATTATATGAAGTCTGTGATGAAAAACATCTCTTCACCATGATGCTTCATCTCCAAACTTCACAGTGGGTGTGGTTCAACTGTGCGCTCGTCTGACCAGACTACACTCTCCCAGTATTTCATAGGCTTGTCCAAAGGAGTTGTAGCAAACTTTACATGCGCTTCAACATGCCTTTCCTTTAGTAATGTAGTCTTGTGAGGTGAGCGTGAGCACTGGAGTGTACTGCCTATTGTTTTCTCTGTGCACCTGTCGCCTCCAAGTGTTTCTGGAGCTCTTTCTGAGTGGTCCCTGGCTCTTGAGCTACTCTTCTGACTATTCTTCTCACTCCCTGGACAGAAATCTTGCGAGGAGCTCCTGTTCGTGTCCGGTTGATGATGGAGTGATGTTGCTTCCACTTTTTAAAATACGACTGTATTCGATTCCATCAATATGTTTCGCAACAATAAGGTTGTGAAGGTCTTGGGAGATCTCTCTGCTTTTACACATCATGAGATGTTTCTTGTGTGACACCTTGGTAACGTAAAAAGACTTTTTAAAGACCATCAATTTACTAACCTAGCTGATATTAATTTGCACAGATAGGGGGTGTAATTACTTACGGATTTCAGCTGGTTCCTTGCCTTGGAGAGATGCTTTTTCTTAGCGTGTCCAATACTCCCCCGTGTCATTCCACTTTATTACACATAACTTTATTTATAGACTGAATTCTTTAAATTTCCAGATGGTGGTAAGGGGGCGTTTATTTAACATTCATGGAAGGATTCTTTGGAGGCTTTGCTTCTCAGACCCCACTTTTGAGATCCGTAGCTCTGCGCCGTTTGCTGAAGTGCACACCCAGACCACGACAGAGCCACATCCGTGACTCCTCTTGTTCTTCTGACATACTGGTACCATCATGTGGAAAAAAATGGTCACATTTGGACCGCTCGCCAATACGACGTCACGCTTCGAGGTCTTAAGTGTTCGACAAGCTTCTGCTACACACCCTACACCATCATTCCTCATCTCACTGTCGGAGCACCGACTCGGTTGCCAGATAACTCTGCCAAATCCTGAGCAAGCGTTTCACTGGAGTTCAGTCAATCCTTTAAGCCTTGGGTACATTCTATAGCTCTCAAAAACAGAATTCGAGTCATGAAAACGCACGCCTCGATGGATTTTAACGCGGAAGGAAAAACCGTCATGTTTTAGTTTCTTGTGAAACGTTTCTATGTAGACATCTTGAGCAAAAGTACGTGCTGTTTGACAAGTCATAGCAAGTAGCGTGTGGTGTCCAAGAGCGCAATATTATTCTTTTAAGTTAGATGGCACAAGAAGCCATGACTCACTCGCCCGGTTCATTCGCTTTAGATTTTTATTTTTATTATTTCACTCACAGCTTTTTGCTGTTTATTTAACATTCACGTAAAATCTCATGTATCAGTCAGTATTGTTCTCTGACACGGAAGTCAGTTCCTATAGCAACCAAATACAGGTGTCTCACCAGACTTTCTCTTTCTAGAAGGTAATGAGACAAAAAAAAAACCAAAAAAGGCTTGTTATGTAACAGAGAAAGCAGAAAGAGTAAAAACATTAAAAAGCGCACCGTGTCAATCATTAATAAATAAATTATAATGACTGATTTGCCAAATCTAGTATACGCCCACATCCAGGTAAACGTTGATAAGCAAGTTTCAGGATTCCTTTAACTGCAGTTGCTGTAATAATAATAATAAAAAAATTAATAATAAAGTATAATTATGTGCATTTATGTGTGTTATATCTATCTATCTCTCCATCCATACACACACACACATATGTGTGTGTGTGTATATATATATATATATATATATATATACACACACATACATACACACACACACACACACACCGTATTTTCCGCACTATAAGGTGCACCGGATTATAAGGCGCAGTTATTACGGGGTCTATTTCTGTACTTGACCAATATATAAGGCGCACTGTGTTATAAGGCGCATACGGTTGTTACGCCAACCAAAGTCGCACAACATTTGTACAGATTTTGGAACTCAGTCCACAGATAAGTCGCACCGGATTATTAGGCGCACGGCCGATTTTTGAGAAAAATTAAGGCTTTTAGGTGCGCCTTATAGTGTGGAAAATACGGTATATATATATATATATATATACACACACACACACACACACATACATATATATATGTGTATATTATATACATACACACACACATATATATATATATATACACACACATATACATACATACACACATACATATACAGTATATACACACACACATCTCGAAGCTGCTCTTCACTCACATCGCAATAAGAAACTCGATCATAATTTGAATGATTCTAGTGTTTATAACAGACGTTTTAACACGGGGCTGTATTTTAAAACACTGCATCAGTCTCTCTCACTTACAAAATCTTACAAGGCAATGACTAAATGAATAAACACACTGTTAATTAGGCTATAATAACTTCCATCTGAAACACTGAGCTCGAGAAAAAAAGCCAGCTTTTATTCTGTGTGGGTGTACTGAACACACACCTGCACATTTCCGTGACAAAACACTCTACAGTCTGTCAGACTTACAGCGTCTCTCCATCTTTCCATTCACACACACACACACACACACACACACACACACACCACTAAAACCTGAGCCAAGTAGCAGTTAGGATGGAGAAAGAGAACGACCGAGGCTGAGAAAAGAGAAAGAAATCATGCTGTGTGTGTGTGTGTGTGTGTGTGTGTGTGTGTGTGTGTGTGCATGAAAATTCTCTAATAACCAAGTGGTTGTATTTTTTTGCCAAACTGTAGTTCAGATGGAAAAAGTTTTGGCTCTCAAATCCATTAAAAGTCCACGTGGAAGGACTTCAAACCCAAAAATCTTTTTTATTAACGATCCGCGAGTGCTCACGTAATGTGATCAAACTCATGGGACACATAATTCTACCATCAATCATTAACGAATATCAGATCAGTCATCGTGACTCTGTGGTTAGTCAGGTTGTGATGGGGTCATGTTAAGTCACGGTGTATGGTTAGCACGTTTGCCTCGCACCGCCAGGGTTGGGGATTTGATTCGTGCTTCGGGGGTTTCCTCCAGGTACTCTGGTTTCCTCCCCCAGTCCAAAGGCCTGCATGTTAGGCTGATTGGTATTTCCAAACTGTCCCCCAGTGTGTGACGGGTACGCACCCTGTCCTGGGTGTTCCCTGGGATAGGCTCCAAGCTCCCAGTGACCCTGTGTAGAATAAGCGGTACAGAAAATGGACGGAATCATCCGGAGATTGCAAATTCGAATCCTAACAAAACGCACAGTCGTTGTGCGTCCGCCAAAGACGCCAAATTGTCTCTGCTCTCTGGGTAGGACGGGTGGATTACTCTCCCTCCCTCAAACACAAAGACAGTAGCCAATCAGCAGCGTCCGTGAGCTCGTGTATGTGGAAGAGGGCCGATATCACTTTCAGGTTGACTACGGAATCCACGCACAGTTGTATAAATAAAGCACATACTGAAGATAAATGAATAAAACCCTCGAGCCCTTGTCTAAGGTTAAAGGTGAAGCCAGAAGGTTGCATGTTCAAATCTCAGGATATTCCCATATATCTACTGTCTGTGCTTCCACAACACGCATCCGGATATACACAGACCCGGACTATAACCCGGGACCACGCCGTTCCACACCCCAGTGATGAGCGAATTTCTCCTCCTCTCCTCCTTTCTAATTATCTCTGAAGCATTTACACAATGAGGTTTTTGTTATAAACTCCAAATAACAAAAATGTTCTGATCCGTGAAGCAACGTACAACCTTTCAGCAACATACAAACCGAGCTTAAAAATCACGGCTGCGCTTGTGCAGCTGGGGCCGAGGCCGTGATCTGGATTTCAAGAGCGCTCTTCAACTGACTGCAAACTTTCGTCACGTTGCTGACGGGAACCAGAGGCATTTCCAGAAGTTACACAAAACACAATAGCAGATGGCGCTGCAAGGCCGATGATGTTCGTGTGGCACTGTGGAACACTCTGTCGTATGTAGCTTTTAAACATGCCTTATAAATAACCGACTGCTTCCACCGTAAATATTTTATAGCTCGTTATATTTATATCTCCTCATAGTTTTTCCAACAGTTTCACGCGCTCAAATCCTGGTACATTGTTGGAATACTCCTGTTCAAGCTCTGCGTCATTCAGAAGATGTTCTGCACGGACGCATGAATAACGACTCCTGTGTAGAGTCGATTTCATGGAATTTACACTTCAAACCCTCGAGTTTGTCAAGATGGTCTTGGAGTCTGGCTCAAAGCTGCAAACATCTCCTCGACGTGAACAGCTCACAGGACAAACACGCAACACTGTAACCATGACAACACTCTTACCAGACCTAGATGGTTTCTGCTTACTAGCCTAGCTTGATCGGTAGATCAGAATGATCGTCGTCATCGGTAACGCAGATGAAATAAAGACTGGTGGAGTTCTTGCCATAAATATCTTCATATTCGCTCACTTACAAGATTCGTTTCTCATCACCAGCACTCTGTCCTCCATCAGGTGGCCAAGAAACGATCAATACGCCGCAACCCTGACCAGGATAACATGGTTACTGAAGAGGAATGAATGAATGAATGATTAACACTGGATTTGTCAGTAGTACTGAAGTCAATGAAGAGAAAGGAGGAGCTTGTAGGCCTCAGGAAGACAGGAGTAAGATCTGGAAGGATCCTTCAAGGCCTAAGATGCTTGTGATGGTTTATGTAGTGAACAAGATTCCCATCAGTGTGTGGTTGGAGAAGCAGAACTACGAACATTTCCCTTCACTGGAACCAAGTGGCCCAAACCTGTTCCAGCATGACGACGCCCCTGTACACAAAGCCAGCACCAACTCGAGTGTCCTGCACAGAGCAGGTGGTGAGGAGGTCTGGGGTGCAGTCGGTGTTCCAGTTCATCCCAAAGGTGTTCAGTGGGGTTCACTGGAACACCGACTGCACCCCAGACCTCCTCACACGACATCAGTCCCTGATCTCACTAATGCTCTTGTAGCTGAATGAACACAATCTGATTGGCTCTTCTGTGGGTATGCATCAGACTGTGACTCCAACACATCTCTGGTAGCAGTAAACATGGTTTGTTGATTGCAGCGTCCTTCAAATGACTACTTGGAAAAAGTACCAGACTAGAAGATAGCTACTTTGCACGGCTGTGGTGAAAGACATGCTAACGAGTCGGACGCTTGCGATGGTTTTTATATGGTCCATAAAGTGAATTCTGTGAGATAATAGTGAGATAAAAGCGTATTAAAGCAGTAATAGTAATGATTAGTATAGTAAACAGGACGTTTACACCCTAGGTGTGCACCGTGGAGCTTCTGCAGCTTGAGGAGAAAGCGTGGGAAAAATTCCGACTCCACGTCTTCTCCTTCAGGAAGCGGCTCATTGTGAAAGTATTCTGTGGAAGCATGTCTGAGTGATATTAAAGTGCGCTGTCTGAGGGACAGCCGTGTCCCTGAACGAGCCGTTATCCATCTACACGTCTATTGCTTCGCTTCGGTTCTGCTGTTTTTGGCCGACTGCTGTGGCCGGATCAGATCAGTGCGAGACCACACACACACACACACAAACGACAGAACACACCTCTAACATTCATGCATTTAAACACGCCTTTTCCTCTTCCTCGGCACTCAAGTGGCTTCCATTAGAGGAAAGTAAAAACTCAGGACATAAATAAATAAATAAATAAATTAATTAAATAGAGCCTTGTACACACTTGGTATCGAGATCAGTCTTTACATGCTTGGGTGGAATACTTAGGACCCGATTATGGGCTTGTTTTAGGGCGGAGCTTATAAGCGTAGGTTTTGCGCTCGCATAGCACAGATTCATCCGTGTGCTGTCGATTTTTTGTTTTTACCGTCCTGTTGTACAAATGCAAAACGTGGCAATGAGAAACGCATTTAATGGTCAAATCGACCATATTTACGAACTGAACGCACACGAATGCCACCATAAAGTCGTAATTACGAGTTTAGAAAGCCCGTGACTTTAAAATGTATTTTTATTTACAATAAAACAAGCTAACCGCCTGCACACAATACAATAGATACAATTACCATATAAATATCTAACAATAAAGTTTACAGCGGATTGATAAAATGGTTAAACAAAACAAACAAACAAACAACCAAAAAAAAAAAAGCATAACACACCTGATGCACATTCTTTGTTAAAAACAAACTTTTTTTTGTAGTTAAATAAGAACAGGAACCCCGCCATCTTGCTCTGACCTTGAACGCACCTGATGTCATAATTACAACTTCCCAACTTGTAAACACGAACTTCCCAGGACACCTCGAACGCACAGTTATAGCTCAGTGACCATAATGACCCTTTCAGGGGCATCACGGAAGCAGAAACCGGAAGTGACCGGGATTAAATGAACCAATCACGTTACTCGGTGTGTGTGTGTGTGTCGACACATTTACACATGCGTGTTCTTGCACGTTTGCGTTCAGAGAGTTTGTATGCACAATATAAAACAATTTAAATACATTTTTTTTTTTAAAAGACTGTTCCACCAACTCTTCTGCTTTTATCTTAAATAAGAACGGGGGGAAATGAAGAAGGAATGACAAATAAATAAATAAATACAATCACGCAGAGAAACCAGCACCAGCAAAAAACAATTACAAATGTAAAAATAAATAAACCCGGAAACTTACAATGTTTAATCTTTTCTGTTTATCTCGAGCTTTTTCTAAATCTGAACTTCCCAGATTCCTGAACATGAACGCCGTGTGAAACAACATTTCGGCGTTCTTCCCAGCCAAAAAAAACAGCCGAGCTCGTCGAGTCTTTTGTTTCTGAACAATAGGAAATAAACGAGGACAGGGACTGCAATAGTTCGGCGGTTTTCCACACATTCAGGGACACATTTTTTAGTTTATGGTATTCCCATGGGAATGATGATCGAAAGTGAATTAAGACAGCAGTAATGAGGAGGAAAGCAGGATATCGACAGTTCCAAGAAAGAGATGAAACACACTGATACGGAAATTTCACACTGTTGGTTTTCCCTCCATATTTTTCCCTTTTCTGACTGGACGAGGTTCCAACCCATCTCAGGGCACACACTACGGACGATTTGGAAATGCCAATCAGATTACAGCACATGCCTTTGCACTGGAGGAG
Organism: Noturus placidus; assembly: GCA_022414735.1. NCBI lineage: Eukaryota > Metazoa > Chordata > Actinopteri > Siluriformes > Ictaluridae > Noturus > Noturus placidus. The sequence continues at coordinate 50,181 of JAFFST010054645.1, read as the reverse complement.
GAAAACCCGGAGGAAACCCTGGAGCACGGGGAGGACATGCAAACTCCATGCACACAGGATGGAGGCGGGAATCGAACCCCCAGCTGTAGAGCTGCGAGGCAAAAAGTGCACCTAAAGTCACCGTGCCCCGCTAAATAACTCTAATAAAACGCATTTATTGTAAGGAAAAAGCCTTTGCAGGACTACAGTTTGCCAATGAGCATATAGGCAAAGACCAGGCCTTTCCTCTGGACAGACGAATCAAAGATAGAGTAGTTTGATCAAAGACAGCTTTTCAGAAGAAGCACCTCATACCAACTGTTAACCACGGAGGTAGAGATCTTATGGTTTGGGGTTGCTTTGCTGCCTCACGGACTGGACAGCTTGCATTCATTAATTCAACCGTGAGTGCTTGAAGATAATGTGAGGCCACCTGCCAAGTGTAATAAAAATAAATAAAAATCGCAATATTAATTTGTTTTTATAGCCTACCATATAGCTGGAGATTTTATGTTAATAACATTACATAATCATAATCAAACGCCCAATGTGGTGTCGGTTAGTTTGTCACGGGTTTGTTTGAGCGTGACGAAATCCAGTCAGGCGAATTCTGCGATTTCATGTTGCGAAACCAAATGTTACATCGGCGATCTGGGAACATTTTGGATTCGGGCCTAACGAGAGAGGTTACCCAATAAATTTGGATGAAGCCGTATATCGGCTTTGT